>ML675620.1:74358210-74405855 GCA_007922155.1 Mesoclemmys tuberculata | reverse complement strand
CCCCAGAACCTGGGAAAGGGTCCCCATATGACCAATAACCAGCTGCCTCCGCTGCAGAAGTTGATGCATCTCAGTGCGGGGTGAGGGGTCCCCGTAAAACCAGGCGCCCTATGCCACAGCATGTCACACCTCGGTGCCGTCTCCCCGTACAGGCTGGTGCCGTGCCCCACAACTTGCCAAATCTTGGTGACAGGTCCCCGTAGAACCAATAATTAACCGCCCCATGCCAGTGAAGGCCACATCACGGAAACTGGCGATTGTCCCCCGTTTTACTAGCCATCCCACTGCAGAGTTAGCCAAACCACGGCAGCAAGCGAGGTGACCCATGTAACGAGCTGTCCCGTCCCAGAGGCGGCTGCATCTCTGAGTCATTAGATCAGGCTTCCCTCTCACTTAAACCCACCCAATGAAACACTTCCAGCTGCTTTATAAAGAGGCAGCTCCCACCCAGCTGGGTTTGATCACCAGTTAGGCCTAATACTCCATCAAGTGCTACCCAGTGGTCTAATGAGGCTCAGGCTTGTGGTTAGCTCATGGTTAATCAGTGTGAGCTTTATTAACCCTTCACAGTGGGCTATTGCAATAAGGACAGCACAGGCTGGCCAGTAATGAATGGCAAGCTACAGTGCCTGCCAACTTTGAAGTGTCTCTTTGAACCTGTACAAACTCTTTCAGCGCTGTACAAATAGAGCAAAAAGACAGTCCCTGCCCCAATGAATTCACAATCTAAGTATAAAACAGACAACAGTTGCATGCATACAGATAGACAGACAGATGGGGGAGAACAAGGAAACAATGATATTCATAGGTCAGCGTGAGAGATAGCGGTCTCAGCTCACCAGCAGCCTAACAAATCCTGGGACTGGATGTGTTCCAGTTTGCCAGGGAGAACCTTGAGCTTGGCTTGGCCACTCTTTATATCATGAAGCTGCTTCACAGTATTCCAATCTGTGAAATAAAACTGTGAACTTGATGGGGTGATATGAGATAAGGAACTTCGGGGGGGAGATGGGGGGAAGGGAATGCCATTATAGGAGGGTAACTTAGGTAAGGAAGATTTAGAATGAATATAATGGAATTTTTCCTGACAGTGAGGGTTTCTATTAACCTGAGGAACCACCTCTCCAGATGACCACAGGACATGTAAAATGGGAGCCGGAGTCGCACTTGCACAGTGGAGATGCAGTGATTACCTGGAGGGTGGGGAATATTTTTCCTCCGGTTTACCTGGTGTCCGAGTGGTTTCTCCTCCGGGTTGACCTGGTGGCTGAGGGGAAGAGAGGAGGGGTTTCCACCAGGTTGACCTCATGGCCGGGGGGGGGGGCTAGGTGGGGGGAAAGGGGGTCTTTCAGGGTTGATCGAGTGGTCGATTGGTTTCTTCTTCAGGTTGACCTGGTGGCTGGGGGCGTTTTTTCCTCTGGGTTGACCTGGTAGCTGAGGAGGGTTTAGCTCCAGGTTGACCTGGTGTCCAAGCGGTTTCTCCTCTGGGTTTACCTTGTGGCTGGAGTTTTTTTTCCCCTTTGTACTAACCTGGTGGTCAGGGGTATCAAAAGCTTTGCTAACGTCAAAGTATATCACATCCACTGCTTTCCCCACACCCACGGAACCAGTCACCTCTTAATAGAAAGTAATCAGGTTGGTCAGGCATCTCTCCCTTTTATGAATCCATGTTGACTCTTCCTGATCACCCTCCTCTCTTTCAAGTGCCTTAAAATGGATTCCTTGAGGCCCTGCTCCATGATTTTTCCAGTGATTGATATGAGGCCAACTGGCCTGTAGTTCCCTTGATCCTCCTCCTTCCATTTTTTAAAGATGGGCACTATATTTGCTTTTTCCAGTCATCAGAGACTTCCCCCAATTGCCACGAGCTTTCAAAAGGTAATAGCCAATGGCTCTGAAATCACATCAGCCAACTCCCTCAGCACCCTCGGATGTATTGCATCTGGCCCCATAGACTTGCGTTTAACAATCTTTCTAAATAGTCCTGGACCTGTTCCTGCAGCACTGCGGTATGTTCACCTCCTCCCCATTCTGTGACGCCCAGTGCTGGAGTCTGGGAGCTGACTTTGTCTGTGAAGACAGAGGCAAAAAAGGCACCGAGTACCTCAGCTTTCTCCACATCCTTTGTCACTAGGTTGCCACTCCCATGCTGTAAGGGGCCCACACTTTCCCTAATCATCTTCTTGTTGCTAACATACCTGTAGAAACCCTTCTTGTTCCCCTTTACATCTCTTGCTAGCTGCGACACCAATTGTGCTTTGGCCTTCCTGATTTCATTCCTGCATGTTTGAGCAGTATTTTAATAATCCTTCCAAGTCATCTGATCAAGCTTCCACGTCTTGTAAGCTTCTTTTTTGTGATTAAGCTCAACAAAGACTTCTTTGTTAAGCCAAGCTGGTCGCATACCACATTTGCTATTCTTTCTGCACATCGGGATGGTTTGTTCCTGTGCCCTCAATAATGTTTCTTTAAAATACAGTCAGCTCTCATGGATTCCTTTCCCCCTCATATTAGCCTCGCAGAGGATCCTGCCCATCAGCTCCCTGAGGGAGTCAAAGTCTCCTTTTCTGAAGTCCATGGTCTGTATTCTGCTGCCCTCCTTTCTTCCTTGGTCAGGATCCTAAACTCAACCATCTCATGCTCACTGCTGCCTAGGTTGCCATGCACTTCTACTTCCCCTACCAAATCTTCCTTGCTTGTTAGCAGATGATCAAGAGGAGCATGGCCCCTAGTTGGTTGCTCCAGCACTTGCACCAGGAAGTTGTCCGCAACACACTCCAAAAGCTTCCTGGATTGTGTGTGCTCTGCTGTATTGCTCTTCCAGCAGATGTCAGGGTGATTGAAGTCCCCCATGAGAATCAGGTCCTGTGAACTGAAAACTTTCTCTAGTTGACTGAAGAAAGCGTCATCTACCTCGTCCTCCTGGTCTGGTGGTCTATAACAAACACCCACCACCACATCACCCTTATTGTTCGTTTCTAAGCTTAACCCAGAGACTCTCAACGGGCTCATCTCTAGTTTCATACTGGAGCTCAGAGCAATCATAGTGCTCTCTTACATACAGTGCAACTCCTCCACTCTTTCACCCCTGCCTGTCCTTCCTGAATAGTTTATACCCATCCATGACAGTGTTCCAGTCATGTCAGTTACCCCACCAAGTCTCGGTTATTCCAATCATATAATAGTTTCTTGACTGTGCCAGGGCTTCCAATTCCTCCTGCTTGTTTCCCAGGCTTCTTGCGTTTGTGTATAGGCATTTGAGATAACTAGCTGATTGCCCTACTTTCTCAGTAAGAATCAGGAGGCTCCCCTTGTTGCACCCTCCTCCTTGTACTTCCTTGTGGTGTCCCACTTACCTTTGGGCTTAGGTCTCCATCCCCCATCAAACCTAGTTTAAAGCCCTCCTCACTAGGTTAGCCAGCCTGTCTGAGAAGATACTCTTCCCTCTTCTCGTTAGGTGAATCCCATCTCTTCCTAGTAATCCTTCTTCCTGGAAGAACATCCCATGATCAAAGAATCCAAAGCCCTCTCTCCGACACCACCTGCGTAACCATGCATTTACTTCTGCAATGCCATGGTCCGTACCTGGGCCTTTTCCTTCAACAGGGAGGATGGATGAGAACACCTCTTGCACCTCAAACTTCTTTATCCTTCTTCCCAGAGCCACATAGTTCGCAGTGATCCAGTCAAGGTCGTTCTTGGCAGTGTCAGTGGTGCCCATGTGGAGAAGTAGGAAGGGGTAGTGGTCTGAGGGCTTGATGAGTCTCAGCAGTCTCTCCATCACATCCTGAATCCTAGCTCCAGGCAAACAGCACACTTTTCTAGTTTCCCGGTCCGGATGGCAGATGGATGACTCCATCCTCCTTAGGAGGGAGTCCCCAACCACCACCACCCTTCTCTTCTTTTTGGGAGTGGTGGTGCCAGGGCGGACCCTCCGGTGCCGAGACCTTTCAACCGTGACCGGGGGTCACCAGGTAGCAGAGTCCTCTCCTCGGTGCTGAGCACTTTCCCTTGGCACCGAGTGCTCCACGGCAACTGAGGTCCTGCTGGGCGACTACCTGGTGCCAGGTCCATCCTGGGGGAGCGTCTTGCTTACCCCCATTGCCGTCCAGCGGGAGATTGCGTCCCCGTACCGGGGGTCTCCACTGCTCTTCGGGGGACCCAACACGGGCTTGCCCCGGGGCACTAGCCCCTTCCTTCTCCCTCGGCGTGGGGGGGAGGGAGGGAGATGGGCAGAGACGGCATAAGCAGCCAACAAGGCTCTTGCTGCCAAAAAGCCACCAGTGCTGACGGCGTTGGCAGGGGCACTCTCCCACTCCCAGGAGTCGGGGGTGGCTCCCTGCTCGGGGATGTAGGCTCCAGAGAGGGCTCAATGGGCTGTGGCTGGTGCATTCCCACCCTCGACCCTGCCCGTACCCATGGCCCAGGGGAGTGTCCGCGCTCCACGCGCTGCTCTTCCTCTTTGGCACCAGGGGTGCTACTTGGTGCCGAGTCAAGCCTGGCGCCAGTGGGAATGGCTCGACAGTGCCGCTTCCCCTCCCCCCCACATTTAAGGCACCGATGGGGAGGGTCTTAAATCCAGGTGGCTGGGACTTGCCCATCCACCTTAAGTCCCTCAGGGACTCCTATCTAACTAACTAACAACTGCTTAACAACTAGCTACAGAGATCTGACTAACAAGAATGCAAACAAAGGGAACTGGTGCTTGTGGAGAGCAAGGCTATTTCCAGTCACCGTCACGGGCGAAAAGAAGGAACTGAGGGTCTGTGGGGCCGGCGGCGCCGTAAGTACCTACAGAGGCTGCTAAGGGAAAAAATTGTCCAGGTACCGTGCACGAGGGCATGCACACGCCTAAGTGGAATGAATATGAGCAATCACTCGAAGGAGAACCCCAGCCACAAGGTGAACCAGAGAAAATCCCCCTGGCCATCATGTCAACCTGGAGGAAAAAGCTCCTCCAGCCACCAGGTCAACTGAGGAAAACCATCCTGACCACCAGGACAACCCCACAGAGAAACTCTCAGCCACAAGGTCAAGCTGGAGGAAGAAAAAACCCCAGCCACCATGTCAACCCAGAGGAAAAGGCAGAAAAATGCTTAGTCCCTCCAGCCACCAGGTCAACCCTGAAGAAGAACCCTCCCCCTCAAGTCAACCCCAAGGATAAACCCCACAGCAAACAGCTTGACCTGGAGGAAAAAACTCCTCTAACCACCAGGTCAACTCAGAGGAAAACCATCCCTGCCATCAGGACAACCCCACGGAGAAACCCCTGGCCACAAGATCAACCTGGAGGACAAAACACCCCCAGCTGCCACGTCAACCTGGAGGAGAAACCCCACAGCCACCAGGTCCACCCTCACCCCTACCCTAAACCCAACCCAAACCCTGTTCTGGGATCAGCAGCCTCCACGACAGGGAAGCTATCTCCCCCTGCATATGCAACTAAACCAAAACCTTTTCTTAGAAACCCCACCTCTAACAGGGCTAACTCCCTTCCAGGCACTCCTTTGGGCCTATGGGTGGCATCTGAAGAGCCCTACCCGTGTCCCTTTCTGCTCTGGACTCTTTAACAAGTCCCCACAGGCAGATAATAAAGCATTTCCCTTCGGGGGGGGGAGCTCCATTTAATAAACTCTGCAAGCTTCACATCAGTGCCACGCTCAACACAGCTCTCCCTCTCTTGGAATCGAGTTCCCAGCCTCCTTCCTAGAGCCGGGTGTACCTGGGGGCCCCAGTCTGCCGTCCCAGAGCAGGGCGCCGCTCCTTCCCTTCCCGGAGGGACCCAGTTTTGCTCCTTATTACACCCACCTGCAGCTGCTTCCCCAGGCCAGTTTCTCAGGCAACTGCTCTGCCTCGCATTGCTACCCGCCGCCCCCATTCGGCTTCCCCGCGCGCTCCTCGGCCCAGGGACAGGCCAGGCGCCGCCCCGTCTGCGGCACAGCTGAGTTTGTCTAGCGGCGCGCCCTGCCGTGGCAGCACGCGGGGCGGCAGGCTGGGCCCTGCACGCGGAGCCGCGCACACCCCGGCCGCGGCGGGCCATGCCACAGGACGAGCGTGGGAAAGCACCGCACCGGCGGCCCGCTTCGCCCGCCTGCAGCCGCGGCGGGGGCCTGAGCTGGGCGCCGGCGGCGCACCCCGCAGAGGCGCGGGACTGCGGGGGCGGAGCCGCAGCGCCGCGGTACGGGGGGGGCGAGAGCCTCGCTAGACAGAGCAGGAGGCGGCGGCGGCGGCGACGCCCCGAGGCCGCGCCTGGCTGGGAGCGCCTCGTCCCGCGCGCGCCTCCCACGTGCTTCTCCGGCTTGCTCCGAAGGGCGGCCCCAGCCGCTCAGAGCGTCGCGGGCCGATGGGAAATGTAGTCCCGGGGACGCTACACGCTAGCCCGCAGGCGCCGCAGTGGCCCATGGGAGCTGTAGGCCACGCGGAACACTACATCTCCCACCGTGCACCGCCACTCGCAGCTCTTCGTTCGTCCCCGCTGAGGCGCGGCGGAGCCTGGGCGGGGCGTTGTGATGCCTCAGAGGGCGTGAGCGAGGCGGGGTGCCGCGGCGGCCTCTCGCCGGGAGCCAGGCTGACGTGGGCCCGGCCAGGCTCGTAGCTGCGGCGGGGCCTGGGTCAGGCTGCGCGGCAGGCAGGCGGGAACGGCCCCGGGCTGAGGCAGAGAGAAGCTGCGCCGTGCACAGCCGGGCGCGGGGCCGGGCCTTGCCTTACCGCCCGGCTTCCAGCTGCGCGGGCCCTGCGAACGTGGACCTTGGGCTGCTCAGCACCTGCTCCCTGGGTTGATAGACTCAGAAGGGACCTCAGGAGGGTACCTAGTCCAGCCCCCTGCTCGACAGGACCACCCCAACGAAGTCACTGGCTGCCAGCTAGACATGGAGCCCTTGAGCACTACACACTGAGCCCCATGGTCCGGGCAGCTTTCTATCCATTTTATAGTCTATTCCGCCAATCCATGCTACTTTAGCAAAGCTTTTGATGTGGTCTCCCACGCGTATCCGCAAGTTAAAGTCAAGGAATATCATGGCTGCTGCTTTCCCCACATCCACAGAGCCAGTCACTTCCTCACAGAAGGCAATCAAGCAACCTGATTGGGGGTGCGTGGTGCTGATTTATAGCAGCTAATCTACCCGTCAATCACATCCTCATTTCCTCCCTGGGGGTTTTCTTCATTGCATTTCCTATCCAGGTACCTTAACAGTCCTCATAGCACCTTGGTGCAGCCTAGCTTTTCAGGACTAAAGCGCTCTCCACCTCCTCAGCTGTATGAGCCTTTTGCATGTGCATCAGTGCCAGCAACGAGCGTGCTTCTGGGAAATTAGAATTGACAGCTCCTTCAGCTTTAGCTATGTAGTCCAGTTGGAATATACAGGGAACAGCCACTCCCTTCCCAGTACACCTGGGAGCTGCTTGTAGGGAGAGGAGGCCTCCCATATAACACTGACTGTGGCCATGTGGGAGGCCATACAGTGAGAGTGGCGCTATTGCCATGAGGAGCAGAGCCACAAGAAAGCTGTGACAGAGGCATTCTGTCAGATAACAGAAGCACAGGCACTCAGATATAGCCACAGGATCCTCCGAGGACCAAGATGGTAGCAGGATCAGACATGTCACAAAGAGTGGGGAAGGAAACTGGCTTGCTCCAATGCATGAGCCAGCCAGTCCCTAGCAGGTATTAGGGAAAAACATCCCCACTCCATTACAGGTTGCCCAGCACCTTCCTTTGAGCTCACATGACTCCATCACTGCAAAACGCAAGCATCAATTCACTCTCCCTAGTTTGCATATGGGAATTTGAGGCACATACAATGAGGGCGCTTGTTCAAGTTTGTGCAGGAGGTGCCTGGCAGAGCCAAGAGTCAAATTCAGGTGTTCTGAAGTACTACCTGGGACCCTACTGACTTCATCACACTGCCATCATTGGTAGCTTTTCTTTTTTTCTTTTTCTTTTTTGCTGTATACTAGTGAAGGGCTTGAAGCAGGGCATGGGCCCTCCATGTCTGTGACAGCTCTGCCACCTGGTCTAACAGTAGCCAGGCATGGGAGGAGATGTGATCAGTTACCAAAAATTTCCCAAGAGCATCAGGTGCCTCAAAACCTCTTTAGCTTATTGCATTTAATTTAATTCTGCTTCAGTGTGCTTCTGATTGGCTGGCTTCCCCATTGTGTGTATGGGTGTGGGAGTCTGACCTTGAGGGAGGGTCTGGGTAGGCTCTAGCCTTCCAGACACAGAGGTGTGCATTAGTTCTGCTTCCCTTCCTCCCCTATGAAACTAGACAAATTCAGACCAGACAAAGTGCACATTTTTAACAGTGAAGGTAATTAGCCATTGGAATAAATCACTTCCTGGGTCTTTTAAACAAAATAAATACAAGCTTAATTTAAAAGATGTGATCTAGTTCAAACAGGACTTAGTTCAGGGAAATTCTGTGGCCTGTGTTATTCAGTAACTGACTAGATGATCATAGTGTCTCTTTTGGCCTTAGAATCCATGAATTTCAGGTTCTGACCATTGCAGTCACCAGGCTAGTCAGTTTGTTCAACTCTATTCTGCAGATGCCAAGCACAGCTGCAGATAAGAACATCCTCCCAGGTTCTTGAAGCCAGCATGATGCAATGCCAAACACTTGCGCTACAGCAGAGGGTGAAGATGCCACTACAGGCACTCTAGCATCATTTCAGATATCCAGTACAAACCCAGGAATTTGCCAGGCCAGAGGAATACAGCATGGGCTTTGAGAAGCTCTGTAAACATTCATTGATGTTCTCCAGGGTTGTTTAAGGAACACGAGTGCTCGCTTTGCAGTGAGTTGGGATCTAAAAAGCCACGTTGTTGGGATCTTCAGGGAGGGGAACTAACGGGCTGCAATAGCCACTGCTCCTGGTTCGCTTAGTTCACACCCCAACACCAATAAGAACAGCATGCAGAAGCTACTCTGCTTCCATCCTTAATATAGCATTGTGAACTTCAGGAGAGCAAAAATAATGAGTCATTCCCAAAAATCACAAGGTTGGCCCTAAAAATTTGAATTTTTTTTTAACTACTTTTTTTTTTGGTATTCTTATTTCTTGAACTCTTTCTGACAATCCCCAATGTGTGTGTGAGAATTAGTGCTACCCACTCTCCCATATTTTTTGGGTAAGGTGATTTTAGACCCTGCTGCAAGAGCTATCACCCCACATTAGTCCCCGTGCCCTTCTCAGGTCAACGCTCCAGCTTCACCTTTGATCACCTGAAGCTTCTCGTCTCTCCTAGACCTGAGGGGCTGCAGCAGGGCATATCCAGGGGCTCCTCATCCCCTTCTGTCCCTTCCAAGGCCAGGTGTTGCTGCGGGAGGAGAAGAGATAGCTGTTGCTCACCAGATGGGTCAGGGAGCAGAGCCATGATTAGCTACTGGGCCCTTTGCTCCCTCCTCCCCCACCTTGTGAAAACAGCAAGGGGAAGGGGGAGAGACTGCTGGCTTTTGGAAGATTGCAGTTTTGAGGGGGCTTAGCTGAAAGCCCATCACTTGCTCCCCTCCCAAAAAAACCCCAAAACACAAGTTGGTAATGCAGCATACACTAACGCTGGGGAACTCTGCTGAATGGAGGGAACCATCTGCAGGATGGGGTAGATTGCACCCTCAGCACGTTTGCAGATGACACTAAGCTAGGGGGAGTGGTAGATACACTGGAAGGGAGGGATAGGATACAGAGTGCCCTGGACAAATTGGAGGATTGGGCCAAAAGAAATCTGATGAGGTTCAACAAGGACAAGTGCAGAGGCCTGCACTTAGGCCGGAAGAATCCCAAGCACAGCTACAGACTGGAGACCAAAGGGCTAGGCAGCAGTTCTGCAGAAAAGGACCTGCAGGTTACAGTGGATAAGAAGCTGGATATGAGTCAGCAGTGTGCCCTGGTTGCCAAGAAAGTTAATGGCATATAGGGCTGCATTAGTAGAAGCACTGCCAGCAGATGGAGGGAAGTGATTATTCCTCTCTATTCGGCATTGGTGAGGCCACATTTGGAGTATTTTGTCCAGTTTTGGGCCCCTCACTACAAATAGGATGTGGACAAGTTGGAGAGAGTCCAACGGAGGGCAACAAAAATGATGAGGGGGCTGGAGCACAAGACTTATGAGGAGAGGCTGAGGGAAGTAGGCTTGTTTAGTCTGCAGAAGAGAAGAATAAGGGGGGATTTGATAGCAACCTTTAACTACCTGAAAGGGGGTTCCAGGGAGGATGGAGCTAGGCTGTTCTCTATGGTGGCAGATGACAGAACAAGGAGCAATGGTCTCAAGTTGCAGTGGGGGAGGTCTAGGTTGGATATTAGGAAAAGGTTTTTCACTAAGAGGGTGGTGAAGCACTGGAATGGGTTACCTAGGGAGGTGGAGGAATCTTCATTTTTAGAGGTTTTAAAATTGCAGCTTAGCAAAGCCCTGGCTGGGATGATTTAGCTGAGGTTAGTCCTGCTTTGAGCAAGGGATTAGACTAGATGACCTCCTGAGGTCCCTTGCAACTGTAATTTTCTATGATACTATATATACAGATACTTGTGAGGGCTGCTGGGAAGTGCATCCCGCTCTCTGAATTTCTCCCTCCCTTCCTCCTCTAGTAATTTGCTCAGGAAAGGTGATGGAGAATCCCCAGTTGCAACAAATGTCTCAGGGTGGGCCTGATCTTTCCCCCACTAACCACAGATGCAATCTCCATCCAATAGACCACCCTTTGCAGCACAAACACCAAGAAGGTTTGAAACATTTCCTACCCCATCCCAACTTGTCACCAAAGCAAACTCTACTACTCACATTGCTAAGCAGTTGCTTTCTCACCTCACGCCCAGAGATATCTGCCTATCAGCACTGGCTGACAGATCTCTGTACACAACAGTTTGTGCACAACATCTGTGAAGGAAAAACCATGCATGCCAATAATTTATTAAACCTTCATCTTGTAAAGCCAGTTACAAATTAAAAAAGAGAACAGAAGGAAATCTGTAATAGAAATGAGCACATTAGAACAAGAAGTGAGGAGAGCTAACATTCCCAACTGGGTTCAAGCTGCCTGCAGCTACCCAAGAGCTAGAACATAGCAGTAGTGCAGGGTTAGAGCAGGGGAAGTTAGAGCTATGGTTACACATACTAAAAGGCTCCATTCAGTGTATTTGACCATATATGCAATGTGAAGAGTATTATTTTGCCCATCTCCTCTGCTTTCCTGACCATTTTAACTTGATACCTCGTCATCCTTTTCATTATGAAAAAGACTCTTGTAAGACTCATCAATAAAGCTTCTTAAGGCAAAATTCCAGTTTTAAAAAAATTATATGTCAACACAAAGCATTCTCTTAGCCTAGCTGCTGTGGTAGCAAACGGACAGGTCTAGTTTGTGCATGTTGCAAAATGGTTGAGGGATAGGGGGAAGAGAAATGTGCAGACTACACTAGTCCTGTAGTGCTCACTCAGTGCCCACAGCATTCTGTGATGTAGAAAGAGGGACTAGAAGACAGTGTTATTCAATCTGTGAATGATGATGACTCAGCCATGTCACAGGGCAGCAAATGATACTAGGGAATGGCTTGATGGTAGGGCTAACACTGCTCTTTTTATATGTCTGAATTTATCTTGGCATATTTTCTCCTATTTTTTATTCCTAGGGCTAAGCTAAGAAGTCCTCATGGTGTTCTTGAGCCAGCACTTCTCTGGAAAGATAGTCATTTGACTAAATCAAAGGTTCTCTTGGAACAACGGGGATCCTGTTGCTAAGCTATCATTGTGGGATCCCTGACTTTTAAAACCTCCAAAGAAAAGCCTTTTTTGTGACAACCAGTTGTTCTCTTTGAATTTTGCTTAAAGACCCATGGACTGGAGAGAAGGAGGTTACTGGTAAAGAAGCCAGTGAAAACTGAGGGCTCTGAGTGCTTATTTACACTGGTGCTTGTGTCAGCAGAACTTTAACCACTCGGGGTATGAAAAAACCACCCTGCTGAGTGATATAAATTTTGCTGGCATAAGTGTTAGTCTACACTAGTGCTTATATAAGCAAAATTTATGTTGCTCAGTGAGGTGTTTTTTCACATCCCTGAGTGATAAAAGTTTTGCTGGCATGAGCACCAGTGTAGACAACCCCTTAGTAGCATGTGAAGTTCTTGGAGTGCTGAAGGAGAAAGTGGCAGTCTTTCCTGTTAAACTAGATGGAGGGAAGGTTAGTTCATCTGCACAGTGTGTAAGACCTTAGTAAGAGCCATCACTTTTTCTAAGGCTATTGTCCATCCATCTGGGACATCCTAAAATGCAAAGAGATTAAATGTAGTGTGTGGGATTGTTTGGGGCCAGACGCTGACTGCTGGGCAGACCCTGGTCTTGGCTGGCTTCCTAGACTGGCCTTGTGCACCTGCAAGCTCTGAGTTGTTATGGGAACTGCGAAGTTATTTTGATTACGGCCTCCCCCTGTGCTTCTTAGCTAGTCTTAGCCAAAAGATTAGGGTGTGTGAGAAAGCTCTCACTGCGGTGAGACTTGTTTACTGTTGTAAGAGCTACATGTGTAATGAGATGTTGGAAAATACTATAAGAGAGTGTGCCCCTGGAAAATAAACGACTTGGCTTGCAATCATATTGGTCGCTGTGCTTTGTCCGGCCCGCCTGAACCCAAAATCAGTGGTGGCCCCGGCGAATGAAAAGAAGCCGGGGGCAGACTGGGGACTCCAGGTTGTCTAAACCCAACAGTAGTGATGAGAGTCCTGCCATATAGAACATTAGTCTGACCTAAAACTGGGGGAGAGGGCAGGCTGAAACAGCTGCTTCCTTGTAAATGCAACTAAATGGTATTTATGCCCCAGAAATAGACAATCCTTCACTTTTTGACATGGGCTGTTTGGAATGTAGTTGGAGTGGAACCTGAGAAGGATCAATTTCAGATAGCCCACTCTTGTCCTTGAGAGAGACCATCACCTTGTCCCCGACAGAGAACCATACAAACACATTCCTGTTCTCTGGCTGTGACAATCAACCATTTAGGCTCCTGAGGACCAAAATACTTCAGTCTAACCCAAGTTACTTGATGCAGCACAAGGCTAAGATAAAATGTAATGGCCTGTGATATCCAAGAAGTCAGACTAGATGATTTAATGGTCCTCGCTGGCCTTAAACACAATGAAATCTGTGAAAAAGGAATGCAATTCTAAGTTTGGCATGTGCAAAATAAATTAAAACAAACATTTTCTTAGAAGACAATTGCAAGATCACAGTTGCTCTTGGACAAACTGTCTGAAAGCTATTCAATTCTGCTTCCTCTAGTGCAGAACTGTTCCTTGTGTATTTTGATCATATGACACACAAGTGTGAAAAAGGCAGAAGAGGACAGAGAGATGATGAAGCTTGCAGCTTTGTTTCTTTAAGATAATGTCCCTCAAACAACCTGGTTGTTCATGTTTAATATAACAGTTTTTGCTGTTAACTATCATCTTTAGGATGAGGTGCAAATCCCTTGGTACTGTAGGTGATGATGTGTGATTTCAGTTTGTTTCTATGTAGGCATCAGTCAAGTAGAGTTCTTAAAAACATCTTTGCTACACATTCTGCTCACAAGTTGTAAACTCCCGCCACATGACAAGTGCCTCTGTCTAATGGAATAGGAGCTCCTTCTTATCACCTAGTCCAGGTGCTAGTGCGACTGTCCAGACTGGCAGCTGATTTGACACTGCATCGTTTCTTCACAATCATGTTGATGTAGGCTTTCATGATCTTTGTTATCTCTCCCACCTGGAGAAAAAATGAAAGGATGGGTGGGCAGATTGAAAACAGTAGTTAGATGTACATGGCCCTTTACAGAAAGACACAGTCACTGCCCTGAAGTGCTGGTTATATATATATATATATATATATATATATATATATATATATATATTTACGTATGTGACAGTGACGGGATGGGACGAGGAATAATGGGGGAGGAGGGGTTTACAGCTCTGTGATTATGCAGTGACTTTGTTTAGGAATGGACACAGCTCGGTAGATCTAATTTTTTAAAAGTACACACACAAATAATGTTAAAAACATTGAAGTTTCCAAATCAGGGATTCAAAAGCATAGGAAATGAGGACAAACTAAGGTTGCATGGGCAATCTTAATTAGGCCCCTTTATGCATATTCATTATGATACACTAATTACAAAATCACATGCTCTTTTTTTCCATGAGGCCTGCCTCTTTCAGTGCAGAGGGAGGATAGGGCTCAGTGAATGAAGCAGCTATTGAATAGTTCTTTTTCACTTCATCATTCAATGCATGGCTCTGATTCTTTCTGTCACCTTCCAAACCCTACAATGAATACAGGATTACAGAAAAGCCCACAATGTCACACATTTCCACAGTATCCGAGTGCTTCACAAAACCTCTTTCAGGGGACTTCATTATTCTCACTTTATAGATGGAACTCAAAGACAAAGACTAAGGTCATAATTATGAAATGTCCACTAATTTTGGGTGCCAAAATTGAGATGATGAGGATCTGATTTTTCAAAGTTCTCAGCACTTTTATCTGTTTTAATCATCGCTCCCATTAACGTCAGCTGCAACTGTGTGGGCTCCGCACTTCTGCAAACCCAGCCTCAGGTTCCTCCAGTAGGGTGCCCAGACAGTGATGATCAGTTATCAGCCACCTGTAAAAAGTCTGGTTTAAGTGATTTGCTCAGTATCACAAAGGAAGCTGTGGCACAGGCAGGAACAGAATCCAATTCTCCAGGATGATACAGACCACTCGACAGTCCTTTCTCTTCCTGCAATCCACTGACTCATTCCCTACACACATTCCAACTTCTACAGCAAATGAGGCAGGAGCCTACCGATAACAACCATATTCATTACACAACCTTGAGTTGTTCCTAGAATACTGTTGAGATTGTGTGCTCACTAAGGCAGGAGTGGAAAAAATAGCATGTGATCATGTAGTTAAAGATTAAGTCTAAGGCAGAGACCCAGATGGAAAACTTCATCCCCCAAACTTAATAGTTTTGCAAAGTTATAAGTAAATGAAAACAGAGTCTTATAATGGAAAATGTTAGACAACCGTAACTACAACTGTCTCTACCACCATTGCATAAAATAAAAATAAAGAGGATAAAGATAGAAGGTAATAAATATTAATGACTTACTTGGGGGTAATATAGAAGAATTGAGTTTTTAGATGGGATTTAAAGGAGAAGGGAATTGTTATTTGGTGGGCCAGAGCAGGGAAGATATTAGAAATGCAGAGGTCAGATCTTACACCTAGAACCATCATTTTTACATTTGATAGACTGGCTGTTGGGTGGTTAACTACCATCAAAATAAGTGGTTCAGATGAAGTCCTGAACCACTTACCTTGCAACAGAACTACAAAAGCCTAAGCAAGCTCGTAAAGGGACTGCAATAAAAACAGGAAATGTAACAGTACTTCACCCTTGCATAACAAACCCCAAAACAATTACTTACCTTACAGTAACTGTTGTTCTTTGAGATAAGTTGTTTATATTGATTCCACTTTTGTTCTTTCTGGGTATACATGCACTGCATGCATTCAAAGTCAGATTCTTTTGGCCAGCAACAACCATTGGGGGTCATGTTTGGGGCCCCGATGACATCATGCCTGAAGGATAAGGGCAGAGTGGGCCAAACTGCCACTCAGTTCTTTAGCCAATACAAAATCCATACAGTATAGGATGTCATAGTAACAGGGAAGGAGAGCAGGGTCATGGAATCCATGAGGACAACACAACTCTAAGAATTGCATTTATTGTAAAGTAAATAACCATTCCTTCTTTGAGTAACTGTCCACATGGATTCCACTTCTGATGAGTAGCCAGCAGTTACCTCACAGTCAGGAGGTTGGTGCTTTGAGTGCTATTTAAACAAAGACTGGGGGATAATTCTACCAAGTGGGCATTTGATCTTGAAGCCTGAATTAGGGTGCTGGATAATCCCCCTGCACATTTCTGAAAAAGGGATATTTAGAGAAGTTTCTTGAGCCTCAGTAGAATGGGCTCCAATCTGCATGGGAGAATCTATCTTAACTATCTTTAATGTGATCTAATACAGTTAGATACCCATTTAGAAAAGGTCTGGGTGAAAAGAACCATGACCATGTCAAAGGGTCTGCGGTTTCACCTCCCCCTGGTTTGAGTGAGTCTTTGAGGGAAGAACAGTGAAAGGTGAATATACTGATTTAAATATTGGAAACAATATTTCCAATTGCATGAAACTTGAAGGTGAAGCTTAAGAATAATCTTTATGGAGCCCTACATAAGATGGAGCAACCAGAGGGCCTGAATTTTCCCTACCCTTGAAGTTGATGTTATAGCTACTAAAAAGCAGTCTTCATAGACCAGTAATTAAAAAGAACAAGTTTCTAGGGTCCCATTAAGCCAATTAGTAGTATGCTGAGGTGTCAGGAAGGGGGCTCCCATATTGGGGGAAACACATGTATGAGACCCTTCAGGAATCTGGCAACTGTAGGTTGGTGAAATATGTTATGATCCTGCACTGGAGGAGGTTGTGCAGAAATTGTGGCCAAAGGTACTCTTACGGAGCTGATGGATAGCCCTGAATGTTTTTGGGCTAGCAGATAGTCCAGAATAGCATAAGCAGGGATTTACAAGGGAGGGAGATGACAGTGTGCTGCCCAAATACTAAACCTCTTCTATGTTCCTGCAAAAGTCACTCTAGCACAGATTTTTGTGCTATGTATCAAGATGTTCTGTACTTCATCTGAACAGCTTATTTTGATGGTAGTTAACCAGCCATCTTTCAGGCTATCAGATGTAATGATGCTGGATCTGGGTGTAAGATCTGACCTCTGTTTTGCAAAACTACATTGGGTAGAATAGGTAGTAACATGGGAGACTATGTTGAGAGGTTCACCAGATCAGAGTACCAGCACTGGAATCCATTTTAAGGCACTTAAAAGAGAGGAAGGTGATCAGGAGCAGTCAACATGGATTCACTAAAGGAAAGTCGTGCCTAACCAACCTGACTGCTTTCTATGAAGAGGTGACTGGTTCTGTGGATGAGGGGAAAGTGGTGGACGTGATATACCTTGACTTAGCAAAGCTTTTGAGATGGTCTCCCACAGTATTCTTATCAGCAAGTTAAAAAAGTATGGGTTGGATGAGTGGACTACCAAATGGATAGAGAATTGGCTAGAGCAAAGGGCTCAACAAGTAGTGATCAATGGCTCCATGTCTAGTGGCAGCCAGTCACAAGTGGAGTGCCCCAGGCGTTGGTCCTGGGGCTGGTTTTGTTCAACATCTTCATTAATGATCAGGAAGAGGGGGCAGATTGCACCCTCAGCAAGTTTGCAGATGACACTAAGCTAGGGGGAGTGGTAGATACCCTGGAAGGTAGAGATAGGATACAGAAAGACCTAGACAAATCGGAGGATTGGGCCAAAAGAAATCTGATGAGGTTCAGCAAGGACAAGTGCAGACTCCTACACTTAGCACGGAAGAATCCCATGTACAGCTACAGACTGGGGACCGCTGATCTAGGCAGCAGTTCTGCAGAAAAGGACCTGGGGGTTACAGTGGATAAGAAGCTGGATATGAGTCAGCAGTGTGCCCTGGTTGCCAAGAAAGTTAATGACATATAGGGCTGCATTAGTAGAAGCACTGCCAGCAGATGGAGGGAAGTAATTATTCCCCTCTATTCGGCATTGGTGAGGCCGCATTTGTAGTATTGTGTCCAGTTTTGGGCCCCCCACTACAAAAGGGACGTGGACAAATTGGAGAGAGTGCACCAGAGGGCAACAAAAATGATTAGGGGGTGGAGCACAAGACTTATGAGGAGATACTGAGGGAACTACGCTTGTTTAGTCTGCAGAAGAGAAGAATGAGGGGGGATTTGATAGCAGCCTTTAACTACCTGAAAGGGGGTTCCAGGGAGGATGGAGTTAAGCTGTTCTCAGTGGTGGCAGATGACAGAAAACATGGTTACTTACCAGTAACTGTTCTTCTTCAAGATGTGTTGCTCATATCCATTCCACTTAGGTGTGTGCGCGCCCTCGTGCACAGTCTCCGGAGAACTTTTTCCCTAGCAGCCTCTGTAGGGGCCAGCCTCGGCGCCCCCTGGAGTGCTGCCCTCATGTGGCGGTATATAAGGCGCTGCCGGCCCCTCCCCTCCTCAGTCCCTTCTTTCTGCCGACTCCAACAGCGGGGACGGAGGGTGGGTGTGGAATGGATATGAGCAACACATCTCGAAGAACAACAGTTACTGGTAAGTAACTATGTTTTCTCCTTCGAGTGATTGCTCATATGCATTCCACTCAGGCGATTAACAAGCCATACCTGGAGGTGGGTAGGAGTCAACGGTGAGCTGCCCTCAGCACAGCTCTGCCAACTCACACGTTCTCCCTTGACTGTTGGACGATGGCGTAATGCGCGGCAAAGGTGTGCACCGAAGACCGGGTGGCAGCCCTGCAGATGTCATCCAGGGGGACCCTTTCCAGGAAGGCCGCCGATGTAGTCTGGGCCCTTGTCGAGTACGCTGTCACCGACCCCGGGAGTTGGATGCCTGCGCGCTTGTAGCAGAACCTGATGCAGGTGGTGATCCATCTGGTGATGCACTGGGTGGAGACCGGGGATCCCTTCATACTGTCCACCACCGCGACGAAGAGCTGCGTGGTCTTCCGGAACGGCTTCGTCCTCTCCAGGTAGAATGCCAGGGCCCTCCTCACATCCAGGGTATGTAGTCTCCTCTCCTCCTCTGACCCGTGCGGTTTAGGGAAAAACACAGGGAGGAAAATGTCTTGGTTATAGTGAAATTGGGAGACTACCTTAGGCAGGAAGGCTGGATGAGGCCTCAGCTGCACCTTATCCCGGAAGAATACGGTATAGGGGGGCTCCGAGGTCAAAGCTCTTAGCTCAGACACCCTCCTAGCCGAGGTAATGGCCATGAGGAAGGCCACCTTCCAGGACAGGATCAGCAGGGGGCAGGTGGCCAAGGGCTCAAAGGGGGGGCCCCGTCAGTCTAGCGAGGACCAGGTTCAGATCCCAAGGAGGCACCGGGTCACGGACCTGCGGGTACAGCCTCTCAACCCCCTTGAGGAACCTCACTGACATGGGGTGGGAGAACAGGGACCGCCCCTCCAATGGCTGGTGGAAAGCCGAGATGGCCGTAGGTGCACCCTGAGGGAGGCTAATGCTAGACCCTGGAATCTAAGCTGCAGCAGGTACTTGAGAATAGCCTGCACAGGGGACGTACCGGGGGTTATGCCCCGCGACTCCGCCCAGCAAGTGAACCTCCTCCACTTGGCTCTGTAGGCGATCTGCATGGAGGGTTTCCTGCTTCCCAGCAGCACGTGTTGGACCTGCTCCGAGCAGGTTCTCTCCTCCTTGGTCAGCCAGAGAGTCTCCAGGACGTCAGGTGCAGGGAGTCCAAGCTGGGATGCAGCAGGCGACCGCGGTGCTGGGAAAGCAGGTCCGGCCTTCTCGGGAGTTCGATCGGTGTGGCGACAGAGAGGTCATGCAGCATGTTGAACCAAAACTGTCTCGGCCACGCCGGGGCAATCAGGATCACATCCGCTCTGTCCCTCTTGATTTTCAAGAGGCAAGAGCGGGATGGGGGGGAACGTGTACATGAGGGTCCCCATCCATTCGATGAGGAACGCGTCGGAAAGGGAGCCCGGTTTGTGACACTGGAGCGAGCAGAACCTTGGGCACTTCCTGTTCCAGGACGACGCAAACAGGTCCAGTCGGGGAACACCCCACTCGCGGAAAATCCTGGCCAGATGCAATGACCAATCATGTTGGGGGAGAAATGACCTGCTGAGGCGGTCCGCCTTGTTGTTCCTGACCCCCCGGGAGGTGAGAGGCGGTTAAACAGCCTCACAGCAAAGTCCCAAAGTCGAAGCGCCTCCTGGCACAGTGCCGAGGAATGCGCCCCCCCCCCTTGCTTGTTTTTGTAATACATTGCTGTGGTGTTGTCCGTCAGCACTTGTACCATTTTGCCCAATTAACAGTGAAGAAACACTTTGCAAGCTAGTCTGACTGCCCTCAGTTCTTTCACATTGATGTGGAGGGCAGTCTCCTCCTGCGACCAGTGGCCTTGGGTACTCAGGCCGCCGCTAACGTGGGCCCCCCACCCGAGGTCCGACGCATCAGAGATCAGGATGACCAAGGGGGCCAAGTCCCTGAACGTCCCGGGGTTCATCCACCATCACAGTGACCCCAGTACTGCAGGGGGCACCGTCACCACCTTGCCCAGAGAGTGCCTGCTGGGCACATATACCATGGCCAACCAACCCTGGAGGGGCCTGAGCCTGAGGTGGGCCAGCCTCACCACATAGGCACACGAGGCCATGTGGCCAACAGCTGAAGGCACTGCCTGGCTGTCGTCGTGGGGCACCTCTGAAGTTGCGATATGATCGTCGCCATGGCCTCGAACCTCGGAGGGAGGCTCTGGCCTGAACCAAGTCTAGGGATGCCCCTATAAACTCTGTGCGCTGTACTGGGGACAGCGTTGACTTCTGCTCATTGATGAACAACCCCAGAGCATGGCAGGTGGCCTGGATGAGGGAGACTGCCTCGCACACCTGAGACCTGGTCTTGCCCCTTATCAACCAATCGTCCAGGTAGGGGAATATCTGGACCCCTCTGCGCCTCAGGAAGGCTGCCACCACTGCCATACACTTGGTGAAGACCCTGGGGGAGGAAGACAGGCCAAAGGGCACAGCCGTAAATTGGTAGTGGCCACCAGCTACCATAAACCTTAGATAGCGCCTGTGGGCGGGAAGGATGGATACGTGGAAGTACGCATCCTTCAGGTCGAGGGCGGTAAACCAATCTCCTGGATTCAATACGGGGATAATGGCTGCTAGGGACACCATGCGAAACTTCAGTTTCTTTATGAACCTGTTTAACCTGCGCAGGTCCAGTATAGGTCTGAGGCCTCCCTTGGCTTTGGGAATGAGGAAGTACCTCGAGTAGAACCCCTTCCCCACCTTGAGCAGTGGAACTGCTTCTATGGCTCCCTTGTGCAGGAGGGAGCAGACCTCCTGAAGGAGTAATTGCTCGTGAGATGGGTCCCTGAAGAGGGACGGGGAAGGGGGTGAATTGGGGGGGAAAGCCACAAGCTGGAGGGTGTAACCCCGGCGCACAGTGTCCAGGACCCAGCGGTCCGAGGTGATGCCCTGCCACGAGCCGAGGTAGGGCCTTAGCCTGTTTCTGAAGGGCAGGGGGGAATCCAGGGGAAGAATGCTGGTGCCACCCTTGGGCGCACCGTCAAAATTGGTGCTTTTCCTTGGGGCCCTAGGAGGGTCCTTTACGGGAAGTTGCGGATGACCCGGAGCGGTTGCGTCGTTCGGAACCCCTGTTCCTATCCCTACCCCTTGTGGGGGGGGGAAAAGGCCTAGGCGGTGGCCTAGGTTGCTGCTGCTGTGGCGGGCGCTGCGGCTGCTGGCGAGTCTGTAATCTCGCTGCCTGAGGGGTATATAGTCCCAGGGAGTGGAGGGTGGCCCTCCAGTCTTTGAGGGTGTGCAGCTTGTCATCTGTCCTCTCCAAGAAGAGGCCGGCTCCATCGAACGGCAGGTCCTGGATGGAGTGCTGCACCTCCTGGGACAGTTCCGTGGACTGGAGCCACGCTGCGTGACGCATGGCAATGGCGGAGGCCATTACCCTGCTGGCCATGTCCGCAGTGTCTGAAGCAGTCTGCAAGGCTGCACTGGCTACCGTCAGTCCTTCCTCCAGGACCGTGGCAAAGTCTGCAGCCTGGTCCTGGGGCAGGACTCTGCGAACCTTCGCATCAAGTCCCAAAGGTTCAGATTATACCTGCCCAAGAGGGCCTGGTGGTTAGCCACCCTGAATTGGAGCGCCCCCGTGGAGTAGACCTTCCTGCCGAAAAGGTCTAATCTCCTACCCTCCTTGTTCTTAGCAGTGGCGCTCTGGGCCCTCTTTCTGGTTGGCAGCGTCCACAACCAGAGTCCCCGGGGCCGGGTGGGTGTACAAGTACTCGTGCCTTTCGGCTGGCACGTAGTACTTCTTCTCGGCATCCTTGGAGGTTGGGGAACCGAGGAAGGGGTCTGCCAAATGGCTTTGGCCAGGCGCAGCACACTTTCATGGACGGGGAGGGCTATCCTGGACGGTCCTTGAGTCCCCACACGCCCGAAGAGGGGGTCCACCTCTTCTTCCAATACCTTGACCTACAGGCCAAGGTTGGAGGCCACCCATTTCAGCAGCTCCTGATGAGCCCTGAAATCAATAAGAGGGGCCCCCTGGTCCCTGAAGGCCACCTCATCCAGCGACGAAGAAGGACGACAGGTGGCAGGGTCCTGTAGAGGGGCACTCCCCAGGGTGCGACTCTCCTTCTGAGGAGTGGTCCCTCTCTTGCACCGAAGGTGCCTGTTGGGGAGCTACTTAGGTCACAGAGGCAGTGGCCGACGTAGTTCCCTGCCCTATCTGGGCTGCCACAGCCCCCAGTATGGCCATTGCCATGGGGGTTGGGGCCAGCTCGGTGCCGGTGCCTGTACCTCCTCCTGGCACCGGGTCCGAGATCCCGAGCTGGGTGAACAGTGCTGGCAGTGCCGCCGGGAAGAGCCGCTCCGGGACCCGCTGCCGGACGATCCCGAGGAGCAGCGGTGCCGCCTGCTGTGCCGGCACTTGGGCGACACAGATGAAGATGAAGACCAGTGCCCGGGAACAGAAGACTTGCGACGCCTCGTCCCCAGTGCCGGTGAGCGGTGCTGAGAGCTGCGTCTCGGTGCCGAGCTGGAGCTGGAGCGTCGAGAGCAAGCAGCTGGCAATGAAGACCCGAAGCGGTGCCGTCTCGACGAACGAGATCGGTGCCAAGACAACTCGTCCGACGACGAGGAGGGAGAGGGGCTATCTAGCTCGACTCTCCAGCATCAAGTGGTGGGCGGCCGTTGCTCCGGTGACGGGCGCGCCCACCCTTTGGGGACACCCATCACGGGTTTGCCCCGGGACACAGGCCCTGACTCTCTCAGCCAAGAGAGGGCCGGAGGTGTGGGCAAGGCCAGCAAGGCTCAAGCCGCTTTGAACGCCTCTGGCGTAGAAGGGTCCTGGACAGGGGGTCCCCCACTCCCAGGAGTCGGGGGAGGTTCCCTGTATATCAGTGCCAGCGTCGGTGCCGGTGGCTCGTCCATGAACCGTAGCACTTCCGGGCTCGACTCCGGCCGCTCCTGTGGTGTGGGGGAGGGAGAGCACTCCATGCGCTGGCACCGCTTCTTCTTTCTCGGCATCGGAGATACCCGGTGCCGAGGCGCCTGCGGTGCCAGTGGAGCGCTCTGCACCGACGAGACGCTCGGTGCCGAAGGGGTCCACATCGGCTCGGACGCCGGGCGCAAGGCGGACTCCATCAAAATGGCCTTAAGCCGGATTTCCCTCTCTTTCTGGGTCCATGGCTTAAAGGCCTTGCAAATGCGGCACCGATCTTTTCAGTGCTGTTTCCCCAAGCACTTTAGACAGCGCTCATGGGGGTCACTGAGTGGGAAGGCCTTCCCACAGCCAGTGCAGGGTTTGAACCCTGGCGAGCCGGGCATGGCCAGGTCGCTAGAGCCCTAAGTCTCTTCCTATTCTAACTAAGTACCTAACTAACTGAAAAACTAACTGAGTTCAGGGAGAACTGTTAACTAACTAATTACAGTAAAAGGAAAATACTTGTGAGCAGCAAGAGTTGATCCCGACGACCGTCACGGGCGGAAAGAAGGAACTAAGGAGGGGAGGGGCCGGCGGCGCCCTATATACCGCCGCATAAGGGTGGCACTCCAGGGGGCGCCGAGACCGGCCCTTAAAGGGGGCTGCCAGGGAAAAAGTTCTCTGGAGACTGTGCACGAGGGCGCGCACACATCTAAGTGGAATGCATATGAGCAAACACTCAAAGGAACACAAGGAGCAATGGTCTCCATCATCTTCTGCCCAGGGAGCATCCCTATGTGATGGCTCAGGAGGCTGGTCTGCCCTGGAAGAGTTGACAAAACATCTGGGTCATCCCAAAGGAAGCGTTGTAGCTGCTCGTGTTGCTCAGGGCTAAGGCCCTCTTCCAATACTGCAGGTCTTGGGCCCTGGGGGTCCCTGGCTAGAGGTCCCAGTTAAGGCTCCAGTGTTGTTTGCACTATCCATAAGGTCTCTCTGGTCTTCCAGGCTTTCAACAAATTTACATAGTATATGCATACTTCCTTCTGGCGCCCTGTGTAGCAAGAGGCGTGGCCTCCCGCAAAGATGGACAGGGAGGGATGGCCTGATCCCTGGTGGATGTGACCAAAACAGCTCTGCCCACCCCACCAAAAGTTGTGGAGCGGGACAGGAAGTATAAAAGCTGAGCCAGCTAGCTCAGTTTGGAGGCAGCTGCTGGAGGCGAAGGACATCTCTCCACTGGTGCTGCCAGACCAGCTGGATTACTGCCCCGCTGAGGAGCTGCCCACTGCCTGAGCCCCTGAGGAGCTACGAGAGCTGTCTGCCTGCTACTTGGAGGAGCTGCTGCCTGCCTGCAACCTAGAGGGGATACCAGAGCCACCTGCCTGGTACTTGGAAAAGCTGCTGGGAATGACCTAGAAGAGCTGCTAGCTGCCTCTTACACTGAGGGACTGTGGGCGCTACCCCTGGATATCTACCCTGAGGAGACTGAAGGCACCGCTGAGGCACAGGTACTCCAGGGAAAGGGGGGAGGAAGTAGCCCAGGGGATCTGGACAACTGCCCAGTTGTATGGTGTCCTGCAGCCATGTCAGTAAGTTGCAGCTGGACCCCGCTGAGCCAGTCAGAACACTCTGACACCGATAGGGACCTGGGCCAGGATGCAGTGGAGCTGGGTGGGCCTGTGTCCCCTTTCCCCTCTTTCCACACCTGGGGTGGTCAGCCTCATCCTGGCCTCTAAAGCCTCAGAGGCCTATAGACTGCTTGTTTGCCTTGCCTGGGGCTATAGACTGCTGGCTCACCTTGCACAGGGCTAGAGACTGCTTATCCATCCAGCCCTGCTTACGGGCCAGGCCACAGACTGCTTGTTCACCCTGCATAGGGCTAGAGACTGCTTTTTCACCCCACCCTACCTAAGTACTGGGGGCTCAAGACTGCTTGCTCACCCCACCTTACCTGAGGGCTTGGGCTACTGAGTGTGTGCTTGCCCTGCCTAGTGCTAGAAACTGCATAGGCACCTGTAACCTGCAGAAAGGGCCAGGACCCCTTCCCGAAATGCTAACTCCCCATTTTAGTCTGCATCCAGAAGAGCACAGTAGTGAGAGGGTGTGGCCTCCCTCCCAGATGGACAGGGAGGGACAGCCTGACTCCCTACACCCTGGCAACCTGAGCTCATTGTCCACTGGTCCCATGTGATGAGACACTTCAAAGGGGTCTTGCCACTTGACCAAGAACTTTGAGTTGGTGGAAGGTAACAAAAGCAGAAACAAAACCCGGTCTCTGGGTTCAAAGGTATGTGTCTTTGTCCCCCAGGTGAATTGCTATTCCTGTTTCCATTGGGCCCATAACAAGTTCTCCTGTGCAAAGGCCGCCAGGGTCCAGCATTGGTTCTGGAGTCTTAGAACATACTGGGGGGTTCCCAGGATGTGCATTTCTTGTGCCCCTAATCTACCATAGGGAGGTTGAGTATTCGTCGAGGTTGCCTCCCATAAAGGAGCTCAAAGGGAGAGAACCTGGTTGAGGCCTAGGGGACCTCCCTTATAGCAAAATGCAGGACTGGCAGTAGTAAATCCCAATGTCTGAGATCATCTTCCACAAACTTGCAGAGCATAAGCTTCAAGGTTCCATTGAAACGTTCGACCAATCCATCTATTTGCAGGTGATACCCTGAGGTCCTGGGCGTCTGGATGTTCATGAGATGGCACAACCCTGCCATTATTTTGGAAGAGACATTAGTGCCTTGGTTGGATAAGATGTCCTTTGGTATTCTAAGCCAGGCAAAGATCTTCACCAGCTCTGTAGCAATATGTGGGGCATCTCTGAGTGCAGGGGGACTGCCTCTGGATACCGTGTTGTGTACAGTGGCCTGACGAGAACCATGCCGATTTTCTCAAATGGTGTACTCACCATAGGGAGGGGCATGAGAAGGGCTCATGGTACTCCTTGAGGTCCCACCCATTGACATTCAGGGCAGTAGGAACAACAGTCCTTTACCACTCGGAGGGTCTTCACCCTACCGAGGTGGCTGGCCCAGGGCATCTAGTGGGCCAAATGCAAGAGGTCTTGGTGTAGTTGTTGGGGTACCAAGAGCTGGTGGATAGTGTCTCGGGTCTGGGGGTCTTTTTCCACCCGATATATGTGATCACCCTGGATCTCAAATTGGGGCCCCTATGGAGGTTGTGGGGTGTAATTTCCTTCTTGGTTGACAATCGTGGCCTGCTCCCAGTCCCTGCTCAAGATCAGGTCCTTCTGTTGCTCTTGTATGAGGTCTCCCTCTTGCTCCAGCTCCCCCTGAGCATCCTCTATGGGACAACCTGGGTCTATATGGAGGTTTATGGAAGGCTCTGGAGGGTTTCCCTGGATCAGCTCTCATGGGGTGGCTGAGTAGTTCTCTCTTTGGGGGCCTTGTTCCTCACCCACTGCCAGCAGTCATCACCCTGCAGGATCTTCCTGAATCCTGGCCAGTCTCATCCCAACAACACGGGATATACTAGTCCGGGAGCCACGCCAACCTGGAGAATTTACATTTGGTGGCCAATCTTGAGTCTTACTGAGCGGTAAGGTAACACTGAATGTCGCCGTGAATACATTGCAGGTGTATTGTTGACCCAGACAGATTTAAGTCAGGGACTAACCTCTCATGAATAAGGGCTTGGCTGCAGCACAGGAATTTGCTCCACCCACACTGGGAGCAGAAGCTTTTCCGGGCTGTGCTTCTGTGCAGACTTGTCCATAATTGCAGTTCATATAGGGACAGTCCCGCTTAAAGTGTCCCTCTTGGCCACATTCCCAGCAATGGTCATGAGCTCCTTCTGTCCGGGGGCCTTCTTGCAATGAATTCAGGCTTTTCTGCGGGCTCCCTTTCACTTCCAGTATCTGCTTGGTGGAGGAACCACTGGCATTCAGAGCTGGGGCCTGGAGGGGTGTGGGAGCTCCCTCGGTTCAGTCTTGTGGCGATCCTCTCTTAGAATCATAGAATATTAGAGTTGGCAGGGATCTCAGGAGGTCATCCAGTTCAACCCCCTATGCAAAGCAGGACTAACCTCAGCTAAATCCTTGCAGCAAGAGTTTTGTCAAGCTGCAGCTTAAAAATCTCTAAAGATGGAGATTCCACCACCTCCCTAGATAACCCATTCTAGTGCTTCACCACCCTCCTAGTGAAAAACGTTTTCCTAATGTCCAACCTAGACCTCCCCCACTGCAACTTGAGACTGTTGCTCCTTGTTCTGTCATCTGCCACCACTGAGAACAGCCTAGCTCCATCCTCCCTGGAACCCCCTTTCAGGTAGTTACTGGCTGCTATCAAATCCCCCCTCATTCTTCTCTTCTGCAGACTAAACAAGCCTAATTCCCTCAGCCTCTCCTCATAAGTCTTGTGCTCTTGTTGATCTGTCTCTCCTCTGTGGACTCCTGGGTCTTTGAGGCCATGGGTTTGCCCTGTCAGCCACCAGGTAGTCCTTGGCCAGAGAGACCGCCTCCACCAGAGTTGTTGGGTGGTGTTGCTGAACCCACCCCTTCCCTCCTGGCGGGCAGGGTCTGAACGAACTGCTCTAGGGTGATCACCTCAGCAACCTGGATTTCTGTGGCTGCTCTGATTCTAGCGAGTGCCAGCAGTCATCCCGGATCTGCTGGACCATGGCCCTAAGCAGGGCCCCCAGTGGATACTGCGTGTGGTAGAGTTCCCAGCGTTAAGTCTTAGGGCTGACGTCAGCTTGATCCATGATGGCTGCCTTGATCTTACAGCATCCAGCTTACAATAGGTGGCTTGGGCACAGCCGTCAAGTACGGTGCTAGGAGGATGGCCCAGTGTTCAGGTAGCCACCTGGCGGTGGTGGTGACTTGTTTGAAGGTTACAAGGAAGGCTTCGGGGTCGACCCCTGGGCCCATCTTCATCAGATACACCAGTAGGCTCGTTAAACTGACTCCCGTCTCTGACCCCATTGAGGTGAGAGTAGGTGGTGTGGTCGGCCACAACAGTGCTGCTATCTGTTTGGACCAGCCGTTCCTGGTCTCCCTGGTATTGGGTGGCCAACTCCCGCATCAGCTGTTACTGCTGCTTCTGCAGCTGGGCTGCCTGAAGTTGCCGCTGCGAGGCCATCTGCTAGAGTAGCTGGGCTTGCTGCTGTTTGTTGTTGGGAGGCCTGTTGCTGTTGACTTTCCAAGAGGCAATTAAAATTTTTGTCGATTTCCCTTCTGGGCAGTGTGACAGTTAGGTGGGTAAGGGGGGGTTATTCGCTCCATGATCCCCTCCCCCAGGGCTTTTCCTCAGGGCCAGGCCGCTGCCTGCATTCTCCACCACATGTTGCGAGAGTAAGCCCACCCCATTCCCGCTTGGTGGGAAAGTTTGGGGAGTGAAGGAGGGTGCGGGACGTCTCTGTGGGTGCAGTCTACCAGACTGGCCCCCTCTCAGCCATATGTCTCATGGGTCCAAATCAGGGTGGCGGCCCCTAGCGTCAGGGCAGCGCAGCTTTGTGGCCCAAGTTAGTAGTTGCCCTCAGGTCAAGGCTGTGAGGTCTAGCAGCCAGAGTCAATAGCTGCCCCCAGGTCAGGGCCATATGGCCTATTGACCAAAGTCAATAGTACTGCCCAGGAGTACAAGGCAGTATGCCATCTGTTGCCCTGGCCCTCAGACAAGGTGGGCCAAGTAAGCAGACTATAGCAACTATAGGGAATTGTGTACCTCTGCAGTCTGACACTCAGGTTGGAGGTTACTGTCACCCCAAGGTGTGGGGAGGAAGTAAGGGGACACAGGCCCGCATGACTCCCCTGCATCCCAGCCCAGGGCCCTGTTCATGAAGGGGATGGTCCCCACACAGGTCAGCAGGGATCCCACCTCAACACTCTGACCTGTCGCAGTCAGGAGATACCACTCACACCGTCCCAGGGGCCACTTTCTGCTGTGTCTCCTGACATTATTGTCCAGGTCTCTTTAGGGCCTTTGGGTTTCTGACTCCAGGCAGTTGTCTGTGGGCAGTGGGCCTCTCTTCAGGTTTCCAGTTCCCTCAGCTGGGGGCTGACGCGGGTCCCTGCTTGGAGCCTCCACCAAGTATCCTCTCTTCTCAGTGGTCAACTTGGAATGAGCTGGGCTTCTCCCTTTTATGCTAGGGCAGCAGTTGGCACATGCCCAGCAGAGCCTGGAGTGCGGGACTTCCAGTGCCCATAGTGCATGGTTAACTCTTTCATCACAGAAGGGTTCCTGAAGAGGTACAGAGTTGGGGGAGGAAATGGAAGGATAGATACAAACTGGAGAGTGTTCCCTGTTACTGTACTGAATACCCAACGGTCTGATGTTATGGAAGACCATGCAGGGTGGAAGGGTGATAGGTGGTCCAAAACCAAAAGGGAGGCTGGATCCTGGTTCAAGACTACATAACTACATTATTTTCCTATGTGAATTGTTTTAATTGGCCTTCCTCATTCTTGAAGGGCACTGAGGAGCACCCAAAACCATTAAAGTATTTTGCATGTTAACTGAGACTCAGGCCTCTCTGAAATTCCCAATGCATTTGAGACTGTTCAGTCCCAAACACTTCAGGAATCATTAGGCAGTGACAAGGTTTGAAGGAAATCAAGCCTTCCTCCTCTCCCCCCCAGTCACTAGAGGAAGAGTTCTCTAATATGAGAACTAGTTCTCACTTGCAAAGTTCAAACCTTTGTCTGGTTCTAGTAAATCACAATGGATTCATAATGGAACTGGGACAGATGCACTGTATGCACAGCAGGAACATTCTGTTACACATTGTGACACTCTGTACCTTGAAGTAGTATCCTGGAACCCCCATATTCAACACTCTCATATAATTATGGCATATTTGTACAAAGTATGCCTTGTGAAGTATCATTTTAAAAGTCTTGATCTGTTGACCATTAATATCCTGTGGTATGTGCTATCATTATATGTGATGTTATGAAGCATTCCTATATATGTCACTGAAATATGTTGTGAGGTGGGGAACACCCAAAACCAGCCTTTCAGATACAACAGAGTAGCCAGGCAGCATTAATGGCTCATCAGCACCCATCAAGAAACAAATCCACTGTCCTAGAGACTTCTCAGAGGAGGCATGTACATCATGGGGGCAGACTAACCCACGTTACAGCAAAGATCTTTCCAGCAAGCTGAAAGAAAATATAAAAGAGCGGGAGTGACAATCACTTGGCCTCTCTCCACCCCAACTCAACACCTGGAGAAATATCTGGAGGACAAAGATTTTGAATGGGGGAAAGGGGTCTCAGGCTGGAAAAGAGTCCCAGGAACTATACGATCTGTCAGAGTGAGACATTGCTTGATTCAAATCCTGTTTAGTTTATAGAACGTAGATGGTTAATTTATTTTTATTTCTTAAGTAACCAACTTTGATCTCTATGCTTGCTACTTATAATCACTTAACATCTATCTTTCTGTAATTAATACATCTTTTCATATTTTACTTAAAACAGCAAATTTTGGTTGAAGTGCTTGGGAAATCTCAGCTCAGTTTACAAAGGCTAGTGTGTGTCCTCTCAGCACTGATGGAGGGACAGACTGGTTAATGAACTTACACTGACTGGGCTTCTGACCAGTGCAAGATGGTACAGTTCTGGAGTGCAAGGCTGGAGAGCTGGGGGGAACTGGCTGGAGCTTCCCTATTGATGGTTCATGAGTGCCTGGGAGATCATTCATGTAACTAAGTTCAGTGTGTCCCTGCTTGTGTATGTCTGTGTAAGTGCAGTACCTGTCAGAAGTTTGTGGCTTGACACAGCATCACAATGTGAGAGGGATACCCCAGGTTGGAGGGACAGAGAACCCAGAGGTCCTATAGTCCAGGTCTCATCTGAGGACCCCATCACACACATACCTGGGAGGTTTCAAAGAACATCTCTCGCTCATCCACTGTAATTTTGAAGGTGTTGGGCTGTGGAGCTCCAAAGAAAACAATGTGTTCATACTGGAAAGTTTCCAGAGATTTAGGATCTCCCCGTTTGTATACAGACACATTTTCTGTGCTGACTCCAAGCCAGAGATCATTTGGAAATCCACCTTCTTTACACTGTAGAGAACAAAAAACTCAGATTAACAGCAGTACTCCAAATGGGAAAGAAAACATGGGGACACACTCCTGCATTGCTGCAATGGAGGTCTGAGGGCATGTCTACACTGAGCTGCAGGTGTAACTCCCAGTTTATGGAGTCATACCCACACTAGCTCTGATTGATCTGGCAAGCTAAAAACAGCAGTGTAGGCCTTGAAGTGCAGGCAGAGGGAGGGAGCTAGCCACCCCATGTACATATCCAGCCAAGATATTAGCATGTACAGAAAGCAGCTAGGTGCTCACGCTGCCACAATGGCACTGCTAGATTTAGCACCCTAGCTCAATGAGAACTAGGGTGGGTATGTCTCCTTGTGCCGGGAATTGCATTCCCAGCTCCAAGTGTAGTCATACCCTGAGTCAAACAGTAGAGCATGGGGGTTTTGAGTGAACAGTGCAGAATATGTCTGTGCAGTCCCTCTGTACTCCAGTCTCATCTTTCCTTCTAATTATGTAACCCTATGAGGTAGGTTAAGAAAGAGTTAAAATGCAGATATTTTTAAAATCAATCGGTGCAAGGCCTGAGTTCTTGCTCCCTCTGGACAACACAGAACTTCTCAGTAGGCGATATAGACTTCAGTCCTACAGCACCTCTTGCTGGAAAGATTTAGGAGTGAGCTGTGTGGTCCCTACCTCTCACCTACCTCATCCGGTGCCTTCTGCTGCGAGAAATGGAATAATTTATTTTCACAGCTAGAAATGTTTAACAGCAGCAATTTCTGCTGGGAAAAGCTTTGAGTGGGCCAGCTGCAAGATCCCCACAGCCAAAGCTCCTACCCCAATGTTCAGGGCTTCATGTGTACGTGACACTGCACCTAAATTCTGCTCAAGATTCCCCAGTTTCTGTGGCACTGCAGTCCTATAGTCTGTGACAAAATGAAAATTCAGCAGGAGCTTAAAACAAATATGTAAATAGTCATTAAGCAGGGGTTTTTACTGAGGTAAATATTATGCTGAGTAATGTTATGCACCATTTATTCACTTAAAAGCCTCCTTTGGAGTGTCTCCCACTTCCATTACACTGCTGCAGAAAGGATTGGGGCTTTTTTCACAAAAGGTGAGGGAAAATCATCTCCTGCCTTGTTTTGTACTGTCCTTTCTCACACCACCATCTTCACGGGCCAAAGATGGTCCCAAGTTGTCTATATCTTTCAAAGTGGGAGTGTCCATGTCTCCTTTCCCACCCAGCAGAATACTTATTGGTGTCTAGACTAACTGGAGTGTTTGCTCAGTGCTCTCCACACTGCCAGACTAGGTATGTGGTGCTGTACGCATCGGTGCTCTAATGGCAGTGCAGTCACATAGAATGGAGCATGTTAACAAGAGTTTCTCTATGCAACCCAGCATAACAGACATTTTTCATTCCTGAGAGTAACGCCTGCTTGAACAGTAGTTGTTACTTGAGTTTATACACCTCTCACCTCAACATCAAAGAGTGTTGAGCCATAGCCTGGCCATTCCTTTACAATGGACATATACTTCACCATAGCCTGATGCTGAGACAGTCCCTGCAACTTGCTCCATTTCTGCATTATGCTGGCCCGAGCAGCCGAGAGCTCCTCTTTCACCCACATTTCCATCATCTGCTCTTCTTCCACCTTCTGCTTTTTTACTGAGCCTGTCTTGAAGCCACGTTTCAATGTTCCTTCCAGAAAGCTGGTCCGTCTCCTCTCCAGAACATGGCTGGTTGTGCTGCTACTTTTTGTTGATTGCAGGATTTTGGATTTTAGCCTGTTCACTGGGTAAATGCCATCAAGGGTCCAGGTGATTTTGGAATAGTCTCCATGAAGGTACTGAAGCCTTAGGGCTGCCAGGTGCTGCAGTGTCTCCTCTGGGGCAGGGAAGTGCCCATAAATAAGACTTTCATGAGCCTGTAAATGTAAGAAACAAACCAACCCTAATTGATGACCTTATCTGTCTCGCTGTGCTGCTCAACCTTGTGACATCTACCCCAAGAACTAGCCAATCCCAGCAGAGAAGTGCTGACAGTCTAAGTAGCAGTTACTGTAAGCAGGACAAATGAAATCAGAAGGAATTAAAGAAATGAAAATAGAAAACATTATACTTCCCTCTTTCAGTTTTTTCCTGTTTATTTTGTTGGGGAATCCTATTAAATTCCCATGGCACTAGATTAGGGTTTTTTTTGGTCTTTCGGTACTTATATGTTTTATCAGGAACTACTGTAGAAGACTTTCCTGCATGACTCATTGTTCAAAATTCCCTCTCTCTATTTTTTGTTGAAGACAGATTTTTAAAAGCATTTCAGGACTTCCTACCTTTGGAGTCCTCATTCATTTCACCTCATTACTTTCTAGGACTACTACTCTTTCAGAAGAGCTGTTCTGTCCCACTATACAGTGGAGCCCAGCCAATGAACCAAGGCATCCGGCTCCCTTCCTATCCTCTTTCCCTACCCACACAATCATGAAAGGAACCTTCCTGTTCTCCCAACAGTGACCCAATTGCTTGCCAGAAAGTCTTGAACTCTTCTCTCCCCACCCTTGTCCACCCTTTTGACATGAAGATAAAGTCTCCTCTTCTCTACTTATAGCTGCTTCCCCTGTACACAGCCTACCTGTTCGAACATGAAGGCAAATTCCACCCCCTCTTTGGGAACATTCTCAATATCCAAGAAGCAATAGAGTTTAAAATACAGCTGCCACCGTCCTTCCTCCTCCTCCTCCTCCGAGCCAGCAAGTCTGTAAAGCAGGTGAGAGAAGGAAAAAACTGAGGGGCATCCTTATAATGAGTCATCCCACTGTATAATGCAAGGATATTACCAGAAGAGAACAAATACAACTTCCTGATTTGCCAGGACAGTCTATGAGTGTAATGGACTTCCTGTTGCTGCCTCCCCCATTTGGGATATTGACTCAGAAATCTGTGAGGATATGAAGTGCACTAGAACTTAACCATGTTCTTGGATTGACAATTCCAGGTAAAGAGGTGAGGTGGAACCATGCTATGTGAGAGAATATTCCTAATTTTCAAGATGTTTGTTTCTTTAAGATAATTTTGTGCTCTTGAAAGGTGCTTGTTGGATAGCCCTGGCAACCAAAGTCCTATATGTATCTGCAAAACAGGTATATAACAGATAATGGCAATGTCTGTAATTCCTCCACATCACCCTCTGTCTATGTGCCTTATTCCTACCCTGGAGGGAGCACCACTAGGGGTAAAAGGGTAGCTTTGTTTCCATGTCCACTTAAGTCTTTGCCCTCTCTGCTGAGATGGATAACAAGGGAGCAATTATTAGTTCTGATTGTGATGTGGTTCTGAAAATTGACCTTTTCAAGTTTGTCCTGTAATGAGCCTCTTGTCTCATAACAGTCACTTAGAATGACCTGGAATGCATGGATTATGCCACAACACACAAAATCATAGAAATGTAGGGCTGGAAGGAACCTCGAGAAGCCTTCGAGGACCTGGGCCATTCCTAACAGATGTTTGTCCAATCTGTTTTTAAAAAAATCCACAACCTCCACTGGATGCTGTGACACCCTGCACCCCCATGGTGTAATGGTGTCTTATCTAATGCGAAGTATGCCATGTGAAACGTCTGTGGAATGCGCATGCTGTACTGATCATTATTATTATAGTAACATGTTTGTTGTAATGTTATGTGTATTGGTATGAGACTTCATTGTGTAATATTCCCAAAGATGTGTCCTCATGGCTTCAAACATATCCAGGCAAAACACTCCAGAAGCAGAGGTGCAGTTCATACCTCATCAAGGCATGTATAGGACAAACCCAGCTCAGCCTTCCAGGAACAAAGGATTGGTCTGGGCATCAGTGAAACATCAGCTGGACTCTCAAGTGAGCCACCTCCCTTCCCTTGGGCAGCTTGCAATTATGAGAAGGTAATGTTCGCTGACTCAACATATGGATGAGTCTATATAAAGACATTGCTTGTCACCTGACCCTGAGGGGGGGACAAAGCCTCAGAGTGGAAAAGGAACATTATAAAAAGGGAGACATTGGCCATGCTCTCTCTCCTCCACCTCCATCTACAAGCACCACCAAGCAACTGAAGTGCTGACCAAAGGGGAAAGCCTGGCTGAAGGGAAACCAGCCAGCCTGTGGTGAGAAATACTTAAGTTTGTAAGGTTGCTGAAAGTGTTAAGCTTAGTTTAGAATGTGTTTTGTTTTTGTTTTTACTGACCAAATCTGACTTGTTCTGCTACGACTTATAATCACTTACAATCCTTCTGTTCTTAATAAATCTGTTTGTTTTACATAAGGCAGTGCATTTGGTTTGAAGTGTGTTGGAGACTCCACATGGAATAACAAGGCTGGTGCATATCCATTTCTTTGTTAAATTGACAAACTTGTATGCGTTTACATTGTTCAGTGGGCATAATTGAACATTGTAAAATGGAAGTTCCTAAGGCTGCATCTGGGACTGGTGGATCAGCTGGGGTCATTTTGTTGTATAATCCAAAGCATGGCTGACTAGAAGCACTCACTCACTCAGTTGGGAGCAGCTTACATGCTGGAGGTTGTGCATGAACACCCCAGGAGTGGGAGTTTGCAGAGCAGAGCAAGATGGGCTCCAGGAGTGAGGGATTGGAGAGACAACAATTCACCAGTCCAGATTACACCAGGGGAACATCACAGAAGCCTACTCCAGAGTTTTAACTACCCTTATGGTTAGAAAGGCTTTCTTAATATCAAAGCTACATCTCCCTTGCTGCAGATTAAGTCTGTTACATCTTGTCCTATCTTCAGTGGACATAGAAAGAGGACAGTGATTAAATGTTCTTCACGTACGTCTAGATTGTCTCAAGTCCCTCCCTAAATTTTCTTTTCTTAAGACTAAAGATGCCCAGGTTTCCTCATCGGTCAGATTTTCTAAATCTTTTATTATTTTTGTTGTCCTCCTCTGGACCCTCTCCAAGTTGTCCACACCCTTCCTAAAGTGTGTCACCCAGAGCTGGAGACACTACTCCAACTGAGGCCTCACCAATGCTGAGCAGAGCAGGACAATTACCTCCTCTGTCTTTCCTACAACACTCCTATTAATACACCCCAAAATGAAACAGCCTTTTCTGCAGCTGCATCATTCTTTTGTTCTAGAAATGCCTCATCCACCTCCTCTTCTTGATTTGGTGGGGAGAGGTCCAGAGTCATACTTTAATTGTGCTTCAAGGTCAAAGGGATAGTGCCTTAGATTAACAGAGAGCATGGTGTGACATAGAGTAAGCAGGAATAGCGGACAGTGCCAAACGAAGAAGGAACCAAGATTGACAGAGAGCAGAATCATAGAATATTAGAGTTGGAAGGGACCTAGGAGGTCATCTAGTCCAACCCTCTGCTCAAAGCAGGACTAACCTCAGCTAAATAATCCCAGCGAGGGTTTTGTCAAGCTGTAGCTTAAAACCCTCTAAAGATGGAGATAGGTAACCCATTCCAGTGCCTCACCACCCTCCTAGTGAAAAACGTTTTCCTAATGTCCAATCTAGACCTCCCCCACTGCAACTTGAGATCATTGCTCCTTGTTCTGTCATCTGCCACCACTGAGAACGGCCTAGCTCCGTCCTCCCTGGAACCCCTTTTTAGATAGTTACAGACTGCTATCAAATCCCCCTTATTCTTCTCTTCTGCAGACTAAACAAGCCGAGTTCCCTCAGCCTCTCCTCATAAATCTTGTGCTCCAGCCTCCTAATCATTTTTGTTGCCCTCCATTGTACTCTCTCCAACTTGTCCACATCCTATTTGTAGTGAGGGGCCCAAAACTGGACACAATACTCCAAAGGCGGCCTCACCACTGTCGAATAGAGGGGAATAATCACTTCCTGCGATCTGCTGGTAATGCTCTTACTAATGCAGCTCAATATGCCATTAGCCTTCTTGGCAACCAGGGCACACTGCTGACTCATATCCAGCTTCTTACCCACTGTAAAGCCCAGATCCTTTTCTGCAGAACTGCTGCCTAACTTGTCGGTCCCCAGTCAGTAGCTGTGCATGGGATTCTTCCGTCCCAAGAGCAGGACTCTGCACTTGTCCTTGTTGAACCTCATCAGACTTATTTTGGCCCAATCTTCCAATTTGTTTAGGTCCTTCTGTATCCTATCCCTCCCTTCCAGGGTATCTATCTCTCCCCCTAGTTTAGTGTCATCTGCAGACTAAGATGTGTTTAAGATGTGGGATGGAGAGAGAAAACTGAGAATTGGCTGTAAAGGGGAGGCCAGATGAGGGCATAGTAGAGCCTGGATAGGTACAGCAGCCTTAAATGACTAGGGGAAGTGGCTGTGAACTGGCCTGTAGCAGACCTAAGGAGAGTAGCCCAGCAGGGAGGCAGCTGCGCAGCCACGTGCTGGGACTGAGACCCAGGCTGATCACTGAGAAATGGCTGCTGTGACTAGCAGCGCTAGTGTTTGGAGAAGACAGCTGGTGGCACAAAAGATGTGAACAGATTCAGACTGCAGAGAACACAGGAAGCAGCACACTGGGGGCAAGAATGCCTGAGCAAGCAGCAGCTTAGAGAGACATGCAGGAGACAGACCAACATCTTACAGGCAGCGAGAAGTAGCCAAAGGTGTTTGCCCTGAGCTAATGGTACATATACAAGCTAACAAGCAGCATAAGGATCACTCACTTAAGTAGGGAATTTCAGAGCTAGTGTTATTCAGTCAAATGTAGTCAGTTATAAGGATCCTCTGAAATGTTCTCTTACCTCTCAAACTTGGCAAGGATATCAGCAACAATTACACGACTCTCAATGGCCCTGTCCATGTGTTGATTGTGTTCAAAGAGGGCAAACATATTAAGACTGTCCTCCATGGCAAGCCCTCGGATCAGCTTCTCAACCACCTACAGGGAAGAGATAAAACACCTTGGATCTTGTACAATGTTGGGTATTATCATTCACACAGAAGTCTGCCTTTCAAATAGGAAGAGGGAGCCACAAAGCTACTTCCTCCCCCTAGAGCTCCAAATCCATTCAATCATATGCAAAAGAATGTCAGGGTTACTTCAACTAGCACGAGTCCAAAGGTCTCATTTCAGAGGTGGCAAGCAGGATTCTGTTAAATTAATTTTTTCATAGAGTCATAGATTTAAGGCCAGAAGGAACCATTACATCATCTAGTCTGATCTCCTGTATACCACAGGCCAGGGAATTTCACCCATTTACCCCTGTATTGAGCCCAATAACTTGAGTTTGACTAAAGCATAATTTTCAGGGAAACGTCCAGTCTTGATCTGGAGACATCAGGAGATGGAGGATCCACCACTTCCATTGGGAGTTTGTTCCAGTGCTTAGGAAATTCCAGAAAGTGTTTCTGAATATCAAATAACTGTTCTCTCTCTGTGGGTTCTTTTATGTCTCTCATCACCATAGCAGCTGAGAACTGCAGTTGAATGGCAGCAAGGACTCCCCCTCAAAAAGCTTTGCCAGACACTCTCAGCCATCCCTGTGCCCCCTACAGCCACCTTACTTCCCCCACCAATTAATACTACCTGTGCTATTACCTCTCCTGCACTGGTGTGGGAGTTGATGGTGATTTTACAGGAGCCACCACCATGGCAGTACACAGTTGTGGTCATTTCTTCACGAGTGATGAGAGCCAGTATTTCCTCCTGGGACGGCACAAACTCCCTGGTCTTGGTTCTCTTCAGGGACTCACTGATGAACTGGGCATACCTGTCTATTTCCATACCTGGGAAGAGCTCTCTTATTCTAATTATAAAGAAAAGCAGAGAAGCTGTTACATGAACAGAACAACATGCGCAAATACTGGCAGATTTTTACATAGCCTGGATTACCATAAAACACAGAAGCCCATAGAAAAGTGTTGCCAAATACAGCCATACAAAGCAAGGCCTGGATCCACAAAAGGACTTAGGCATTGCAATGCTCAGTGTCATGATGCCTAACGTTTAGGTGCCTAGAAAATTCATGGAACAACAATGGGATCCACAAAGCCTGAGTTAGGCACCTAAGCCCCCCATACAATGAATGGTGGGGGGGGGAAGAGGCCTGAGAATGGGATCCCCAAAAGCCGGTACTGCAGGGAACTGCCTAAGTTAGCCAGTGGGAGACACCTATGAGAGGAGTGTCCCATAAAGCCCTGCCCCGTCAGTGAATTAGGCATCTAAATTGGGATTGCAGGCAGGCTCCTTCCTGTTTGTGGTCCACAGTCAGGAGCCTCTCCCCTGGAGTCAGGCAGTTTAGGTGCCTAAGTTTGTTCTTGTAAGAATGAGTTAGGTTGTTGCCTTACTCAACACAAAATGGCCAGAGGAACAGGAGGTGGTTACCCCCCTTATAAAAGAAGTTGCTCACCTTGTAACTGTTGTTCTTTGAGATGTGTTGCTCATTTCCATTCCATTCTAGGTGTAAATGTGCCTACGTGCTCAGTCACTGGAAATTTTTTGCCTTAGCAGTATTCATAGGAGCCAACTCTGGCATCCTCTGGTGCCCTGTGCTCATGTGTTGGTATATAAGGCGCTGCCAGCCCTGTATCCTCTCAGTTCCTTCTTGCCGTCAACCCCAACAGCAGGGATGGAAGCCAGGTCATGGAATGGACATGAGTAACACATCTCAAAGAACAACAGTTGCAAGTTGAGTAACCATCCTTTCTTCGAGTGCTTGCTCACGTTGATTTCATTCTAGGTGACTGACAAGCAGTATTTATGGCGGCGGGTTCACAGTTCACAGATGTACCATCTGCAGCACTGCTCTCCTGAACCTGCCATCATCCCAGGCTGCTGCGTAATGGGATGACAAGGTATGGCTTAGATAGCAGCTCGACAGCTCTCCTAGATAGGTACCTGTATGGTCCAACTAAGGGAGACAGAGGAGCAACAGAAGGCCCTGTAAGAGGCAACGTGAGAGAGGGATGCCTTGCGGGTCCAGCTGCAAGGGAAAGATGGGAGGTGACATTTCCTTCCCTCCTCTACCCCCCACCAGAAAGGGGTTTAAGGGAGAGGTAGCCCATGCCAGCAGAGAGGAGTTAATAGAGCCCTGGAGAGGCTGAAGGGGTAGCAGCCAATCAGAAGGGCCAAGGAGGAACAATCAAAGCCCATATAAAAAGGCTTGCCAGCAAGAGGGGGCAGTCACCCTCAGAAGCTCAGAGGAAGAAGGCCGGCCGGCCTGTAGGGTGACGCAGGCCAGCACCCTGGACAGAGCAGTGGCTGGCTCCCAGGGAGGAGCAGCCACTGGGTTCTGGAATAAGAGCTGGACAGAGACAGCAGGACTGACTCCAGACAGGGAGCAGCCAGGCCCTGAAGTAAGAGCCCGACTCTGGATGCTGTGGCCACTGATATAAGTGGCTAAGGACTATTAAATTCCCTCCCCCCCCAGAAGGGGGAGGAGCCGAGACTGAGACACAGTTGGAGAGCTGTGGCGTGAAGTGGATGCTGGGGCTGCGTGGAGATGCTGGTGCGGGAGTGGAGAAAGGAAGGGCGATACACCACCGAAGAGGGTGCAACAGCCACAAGAGCAAGTCTCTGGGATGGCCAACAGGAGGCACCGCAGTGGTGAGTAGAAACCAGTTACAAGGACATATGGGGGAACTGTAAGCACATGTCCAGGTTGTGTCTGCTTGGGAAGTATACTGAGGTCAGCCACAACTACAGAGGCCTGAGCCTTAGACATGCGTGGCACACCATGGAAGTGCAGGCCATCATGTGCCCTAACAGTCTGAGGCAGGTTCATGTAGTTGTGAGAGGGCAAGTCTCAACGTGCATAATGAGATCCGACACGGTTCAGAATCAAGGTTCCAGATGGCAGAATCGAGGATTGCTCCTATACACTCTAGTCACTAGAGAGGGGACAGAGTTGATTTCTGCTCATTTATGAGTAGGCCTAGGCACCACAGGTGGCCTTTGTTAGGTTGAAGTTGCGTTGGACCTGTGCTTGCGACCTGTCCTTGATAAGCCAGTCATCTAGGCAAGGGTAGAGTTGTATTCTGCACCATGCACTTTGTGAAAACCCTTGGGGCGGAAAGTCCGAAAGGCAGAGCCATGAACTGATAATGGCTTTGTTTCACCACAAACCAAAGGAATCTCCTGTCGCCAGGAAAAACTGAGATATGGAAATATGCATCTTTTAGGTCAAGGGCAGTATATCAGTCCCCTGGATCCAAAAAAGGGATGATGAAGGCTAGGAGGACCATGCAGAACTTCAGCCTCCTAGGATAATGAGATGGCACAGATCTAAGATAGGTCTGAGGCCTCCTTTTGCTTTGGGGAAAATGAAATAGCAAGAGTAGAACCCTTTTCCTTCCATGTCCTGAGGGACTATCTCTATGGCATCCATCCGTTGGAGAGCTTGCACCTCCTGAAAAAGAAGTTGCTCATGAGAGGGGTCCCTGAAGGTCAGAGAAGGAGAGTGGAAAGGGGGTAACAAGGTAAACTGAAAGGTGTAGCATGACTCTGTGGTAGTGAGGATCCAGTCATCTGACGTGATCTGGGCCCAAGCAGGAAGGAAGGGGAACAGGCAGTTTGAAAACAAGCAGGCTGGATACTGAAGTGGAGCTGGGGCACTGTCCTCAAGCGCACCTTCAAAATGATTATCTCGGCCCAGTCGGGTGATGCAGGAGGCCTGACTGAGTCATGGAGGAGGTCGGAGAGGGATGACATTAAAAACTTCTGTTCCTATCCTTTCTCCTATAGGAGACATATCAGGAAGGCCTCGAAAATCTGGGCTGCTGTGGTGGAAGCCAGAACTGCCTCCTAGAGGTCTGTGGCATATGCAGGCTTAGCGAGTACAGCGTGGCCCTACAGTCCTTAAGGCCATGGGGCCTTGCATCAGTCTCATCTGAAAAGAGGGCACTGCCCTCAAATGGGAGGTCTTGGGTGGACTGCTGCACCGCCTGACACAGCCCTGATGACTGCAGCCCAAGCTCCTGCAATCAAGACCGTGGATGCCACTGACCTTGTCGCTGAATCCACTGCATTTAGCACTATCTGCAGGGTAGCCCTGGCTACAGCTCTATCCTTTTATAAGATGGCGACAAACTCCTGTCTGGACTCATGAGGAAGCAGTACTTTGAATGTCAATAGGGAGTCCCTGATATTATAATTGTACCTCCCCAGCAATGCCTGCTGGTTGCAGATCCTGAACTGCAAACTGGCTGTGAAGTAAACTTTCCTTTCAAACAAGTCCAGTTTCTTTGAGTCCTTGTTTTTTTGTGATTGAGCTTGCATGACCCTGCCTATCTCTCTAGTTTGCTGCTGCTACCACTAAGGACCCCAGGATGAGAAAAGAGATATTTGAACCCTTTTGCTGGGATGTAATATTTCTTTTCAGCCCTCTTTGATGTAGGTGGAAGGGATGATGGAGTCTGCCACAGGATCTTAACCACTATGAATACTCAGTCATGCACTGGTAGTGCGACCCTAGCCAGCACCGCAGCTGCCAGTACAGCAAAGAGGTTGTCTATGAGTTCTTCAAGTGCCTCTGCTTACAGGCCCAAATTGGAGGCCACCCTTTTGAGGAGTTCCTGGTGGGCCCGAAGATCATCCAGTGCAATTGAGGGGCTGCAGTAGCTATCGCCTCATCAGGAGATGAGGAAGATGATAGTAGCGTCATGGATGGGGGAGGTATTTCCTCCTCCTTGGGGGGCAGCTGCTGCTGTCTGGCCCTGAGATTTGGTACCAGGGTCAGAGGCCAAGCCATCACTCTCTGCCAAGGCCGCTGATGCTGTGGACCATTTACCTGACCATTGATAAGAGAAAGGTCACGGAACTCCAGGGATTACCCACAGATTCCAATAGCCACTGAACTGGCCATTGCCTTGGGGCCATCCTGTGATTGCACATCCCGTACCTGTCACTTGTGGCCCTGGCTGTCCGTGCTGATGTGATCGGGCAGTAGGTGCCCCTTCAGACCCTGAGGATGATGTATCTTCTCCTGGGGACCGCAACAGAGCTGTTGGTGCCCTCTTCCCTGGCCACTATGTGGAGCTAGGTAATGATGTTGCGAGGAGCAGGACAGGCACTGGTCATTGTGGCATAGCACTGCTCTGGTGGAGAGCGTCAGTGGTGTGGCAAATGTGGTGCTGGGAACCGAGGTGCGGTGAAATGGTGCCGGGGGTCCTGCGTCGGTGCCATACTGACGGCAATTGACACTGGGAGGGCAATGACTGATACCGAGGCCATCTGGACTAGGTAACTCCCATCTGGAGATAGTTGAGGACTGGGATCATGTTGCTGGGGACTGGTATTGAAACAGTAGTGATCTCCTTTGGGCTGGTGACTGGGGCATTATGGACCGGTGACTCTCAGACAACCACCTCGGTGACTCCATCACAGGACTTCCCTTGGACACCGGCACTTGTGATGACTCTGGTACCAGTGGGAGGACTCTAGGCATAGGTGGCTGCCTGGAATGCCTCTGGCATTGATGGCACTAATAGTTGGGGTCCCCTTCTGCTCCCAGGAGTCAGAGGTAGTCTGCTGAGGGAACTAACAGCTCTAGGAGGAAACTTCGACTCCTGCCTCCCCAATGTGGGTCCTGTGCCTGGTAAATGGCCTCTCTCTGAGCATTGTTTCTTCTGCTTCTTCTTCGGTATGGGTGACACGGAGCAGTGCCAAGAAGGGGCTGGTGCCAGAGGTGCACTCTGTACCAACGCTGATGTGCTCAGCACAGAGTCAGTATGGGATGGTTCTGAAAACGGTCTCCATCAACGGGGTTTTTAGGCATATGTCCCTGTTCTTTTGGGTTAGAGGTCTGAAGCCCTTGCAAATTTTACATTTACCCCATCTGTGCATTTCCCCCAAGCACTTCATACAGCTATCACAGGGGTCATTGAGCAGGAAGGACTTATGATGAAAGTACAGGTTTAAAGCACAGGGAACAGGGCATGCCATGGCCTGTGGTGATGTCTCTAATGGGACAACTATACCTAATTTTTTAAACTATATACAGCAAGAAACAAAAAAGCTATAGTAGAACTATGATACAAGAACTATGGAGCATTTGCAAATGCAAGAGAAGGAAGGCGTTCCAGTAAGTGTCACAGGTGGAAAGAGGAACTCAGGCCTGGTGGCACCTTATATACCAACAGATGAGCATGGGGCTCCAGAGGGCACCAGAGCCGGCCCCTACAGATACTGCTAAGGCAAAAGATTCCCAGTGACTGTGCACGTATGTGTGCACACACCTAGAAGGGACTTGACATAAGCAGGCACTCAAAAACTGGTTACAACATTCATCTGGGATAAGGGGGGAGCCAGATTTTATTCTCCTAATCTTCCTGAAGGGAGAAAGGATTTGAATAGGGGTCTCCCCTATCTTTCAGGAGAGTACTTGAACCACTGGGCTATGGGATATTCTGACGTAGGACTCCCGCAACCTCTCCTGTTGAAGCTGTTCCAATTTATAAAGAGTCATGGGAATAGAGAGAGAGCGAGCAAGAAAGAGAAAACGGGCCAGTGGTTAGAGCTGTGACACTGGCAGGCCAGGTTCCAGCTCTTGCCATTAGCTAAAAACTGATACAGTCATAGCTGGAGTTCAGAGTAGTTCACATGTATGTTAATTTTTTCAAAATAGTGTGATAAAGTCAGGCTAGATGGCTTTAAAAGGGTGTGCTAGGGCCAGTATGAGGGCCCGAAAGGGTTAAAAACCCTCTGCCTGAAAGCACAGCAGGGCAATTAAAGACACCTGGGTCCAATGAATGGCGGGGCCAAGGGTATTTAAACCCTGCCTTCCCTGAAGGGAAGGGAGGGGAACAAATGCAGGAGAAGTTGCCAGAAAGGGTGGAGCAGCCTGAGGAGAAGTTTTCCTTCCAGGTCAGGAGAGAGAGCTCTGCTACAGCCAGGGGAGACGAGGTAGCTGGGGGCGCCCTGACCACAAACAGAAGGTAAAAGCGCAAGACCCACCAGGGAAGCGGGCAGTTTGCCACAATAGGTATTAGTTTTATATGGAATGCTTCTAAGTTGCTGCATTAATTTCACTTGTAATGTCTATATACCAGGCTATAAGAAAATATGTAAGTTTTGCTTTATAACTTTGAAAATGCTTGCTCTGAATTTGTGAGCCTAGGCATGGGAATCGTCCCACCAGCCCATGCAGGAGCACTATCAAAATTTAAGAGGGCCATTATAAGACCAAAGCTTTATTAATCACTCCATCCACCCATGGACAAGTATGTGAAAAAGGCTTTACCCCATCACTCTGAATGCTAGAGGAGAGAAATAAAAACAGCTGATGTGAAGATTTTTCATCTCTTTCCTGTTTGAACTCTCACAGGGTTAGAAACACCAAAAAGATGCCAGAGATCCCGGGGGCACCCTGAAAACCACTTTGAACTGACAGATCTCTACAAATATGTTACTCTTAGGCTGTAGATGGTAACTCATTTGTGTGTGTATATTTGCTTGCTTTCGTAGTAGAAAAGTGAGAGCATGAGGCCTACTATAACAGGCCAGGCATGAGGCCTGAGTTAAAGTAATAATCAAGCCCTGCTATTATAAAGCAAAGTTAGCAGAAGTCATGCTTTGAATGCTGGCAGGCTCCCAGGAAGTGGCAAGAACAGAGCTAATACACACATTCCTAAAGATGTACTAGGTACAGAACAATCAGGCAAGCACATTCCAGAAAGGTAACACAACATCCCAATACCCCAAAGATAATGAGGGCTTATTGACCCCTCAGAATGACAATATGATGGAAGGAGATTTTTTTGGCTGAACCAATTGATACAAGATAAAAGGTGGTATCTTACCATGGCAGAGGGCGGCAACTACACACATCAGAGGGGCAATACGCAACTTGTTTGTATTAGTGTATAAAGGAGGATCTCAAAGAGAGTGTCTTGGTCCAGCTGAGGGGGAAAAGGACAGTCCCACCTTTACTGAGCTGATCCATTGTAACGAGCATACATGTAACTGAGGAGATATATAAGCCGTTAGCAATTATCTTTGAAAAGTCTTGAAAGACAGAAGAGATTCCAAAAGACTGAAAAAGGGCAAATGTAGTGCCCATCTACAGAAAGGGAAATGAGGACAGCCCAGGGAATTACAGACCAATCAGCTTAACTTCTGTACACAGAAAGATAATGGAGCAAATAATTAAGCAATTAATTTGCAAACATCTAGAAAATGATAAGGTAGTAAGTAACTGTCAGCATGGATTTGTCAAGAACAAATCATGTCAAACCAACCTGATAGCTTTCTTTGACAGGGTAACAAGCCTTGTGGATGGAGAGAGGCAGTAGATGACTTTAGTAAGGCTTTTGATACTGTCCCGCTTGACCTTCTCTTAAACAAACTAGGGAAATACAATCTAGATGGAGCTACTATAAGGTGGGTGCAAAACTGGTTGGAAAACCATTGCCAGAGAGTAGTTATTAATGGTTCACAGGCATGCTGAAAGCATAGTGAGTGGGGTTCCACAGGGATCAGTTCTGGGTCTGGTTCTGTTCAATATTTTCATCAGTGATTTAGATAATGGCATAGAGAGTACACTTATAAGATGGAAGGGGTTTCAATTGCTTTGGAGGATATGGTTATAATTCAGAATTATCTGGACAAACTGGAGAATGGGTCTGAGGTAAACAGGATGGAATTCAATCAGGACAAATGCAAAGTACTCCACTTAGGAAGGAACAATCAGTTGCACACGTACAAAATGGGAAATGACTGCCTAGGAAGGAGTACTGCAGAAAGGAATCTGCGGGTCATAGTGGACCACACACTAAATGAGTCAACTATGTAATGCTGCTGCTGCTGCAAAAAAAAAGCTAACATGATTCTGGGGTGTATTAGGAGGAGTGTTGTAAATAAGACATGAGTAGTAATTCTTCCTCTCTACTCCATGCTGATTAGGCCTCAACTGGAGTATTGTGTCCAGTTCTGGGCACCACATTTCAAGAAAGATGTGGACAAATTGGAGAAAGTCCACAGAACAACAACAAAAATGATTAAACGTCTAGAAAACATGACCTATCAGGCAAGACTGAAAGAACTGGGTTTGTTTAGTCTGAAGAAGAGAAGACTGAGAGGGGACATGAAACAGCTTTCAAGTACACAAAGGTTGTTACAAGGAGGAGGAACAAAAATTGTTCTTCTTAACCTCTGATGATGGGACAAGAAGCAATGGGCTTAAACTGCAGCAAGGGAGGTTTAGGTTGGACATTAGGAAAAACTTCCTAATTGTCAGGATGGTTAATCACTGGAATAAACTGCCTAAGGAGATTGTGGAATCTCCATCACTGGAGATTTTTAAGAGCAGGTAGACAATCACCTGTCAGGGATAGTCCAGATATTACTTAGTCCTGCCTTAAGTTCAAGGGACTGGACTAGATAACCTCTCGAGGTCCCTTCCAGCTCTATGATTCTATGTTAGTGGTCCTGTAGTGTCTGCGGGATACTAGGACCATGCTTTGTCTATAATAAACCTGGCCTGGCATCTTCATGACAAACAGATCTCTGGTTTTATTGGATAATTCAATTGTGGTTTGGTGTCTTGGTTATCTGGGAAGCATAGACACTGCAAGAACTTGGCTTGTTTAGCCTGGCCAAAAGAAGGCTCCGGGGGGA
>ML675620.1:74275652-74323210 GCA_007922155.1 Mesoclemmys tuberculata | reverse complement strand
AGAAGGTGGGAGAAGTGGACCTCTGCAGCCTGGACATCCATCTAAGCAGAGGTGAACAGTCTTCAGCCTTGTGACTCTTCTTCAGCCATCTGTATCCCTCTAGCGTGCTTTAGAGCTGTGAGCATCCTCGTTCAGAACGGGGCTCTGTGGGATTAATGCCAGTAGAAGGGACAATATTCACCTCTCCAGAGTGATGCTTTTGGGGGCTGAAGTAACACGGCATTTGTAAGCGTAGCTGTGATGTCGTCATGGGAAGGAGATTGAGGGGAGAAGCGAGAAGAAGAGCCAACGCGGCACTGCGGGATTCGAGGACGCTTTCTTGTTTTTCCCTTTTTGGCTTGTGACTTCTTTCCCCATGGTACTAGGGTCCAGCCCCGAGGTGAGATGGAAAGTGAGCCAGAGGAGTGAGACTGTTGCAAGATCTTAGGAATACTTGCGAGACGGACACCGAAATGAGGAAACAGCAGTTTATTGATTGGCACCAACCGGCTCAGCGGAATCACTTCCAAAGGCTGAGCCCCGATTGTACTGGGGCGTAGCCTTATATACCTTTTAAGATTACATGAATATTCGTACATAGCATCACTACATTTTCAAAGATACATACATCAGCAATTATTGATTGGCTCGTTAGCATTACTTAACAATATTCACACCCCTTTTTAGAGGTGGGCTTTACCCTTGTTGTTCATTAGTCTATTGGTTAGCAATTACAGACCAGAAAATAGCAGGCAGCTGCACTTTGCCAACGTCTGCTCAACATCCTGTGGTTAGGCGCCTTGCCGGCCCGTGGAAGGCGGCAAGCGCTGCAGGCGGCAACCACAGGATGCTACTGCTTATCTCACACAATCTCTTTACAGCTAACATACTTTATATTGAAATAGCAGACAAAGATTAACTTAACTATTAAGTGGCAGGGGGCTATCCAAGCAAGCACAGGCCTACTCTTGCTCACGGCCTAAGCTGGAGTTTTAGGGCCTAGCCCTGCCAGCTACACTGATTTCGCGTGACAAATTCTTCCGAACCCTACATTCCACCCTTGGCAAGGTATGGCCCAAAACTTTTTACATACGGATATTATATTGGTAACTTATAAAGTTGCTGAATTGTTATTACTGAGAGGAAGTCTAAGGTAAAGGGACTTTCCGAGAAATTGCTTAAAAGGTCACTGAATTAAGGGAAATCAGCCACCTATAGTTACAATCTTAGATTAAGGTCAAAAGGACAGAGACAGAGTCAGGTGGGTTTAACCACAAAGCCAGACTGGCCGTTTATTTAACCATTTATAAGGCACAGAGATAACTTTGAATATTGGGGTTTGGTTGAGATTTACGTGGGCTTGCCTCAAGACCACGAGCATCGTCGTTGCCAGGCAAGACCCCTCCGGCTGGGAACTGAGGAGCCGTCAGCGTCCATGAGATAAGTGTCCTGTTTGGTGAGGGTTTTCTGGTGCTGGCAGCGCTCCAGGCCGTGAGTTTCCATGGGCTGCGGCTTGTTAGAAAAGGCTCGTTACTAGCTGTGGCTACGAGGAAGACACGGTCCCCATTTTCAGGGCCTGCTCATCTCTCTCTGGTTGAGAGTGGTGTGCTAACTCAGCAGAAGGCTGGAGCCAGGATCCTGACGCCAGGTGCTGAGTTCCTTTTCCACCTTCTCCTGTTGCTCTCTCTCTCTCTCGCTCTCTCTCTTTTTGTCTCTGAGTTCTGGGGAGGGGCACCTAGTTATATGAGTGCCTCGCTTACTGCTGTGATTTGGCTAACTCTGCAGTGGGATGGCTGGTTATACGGGGGCCAACCGCCAGTTTCCGTTACATGGCCTCCCCCAGCGTGAGGCTGTTAATTATTGGTTACATGGGGACCCCTCACCTGTCACCAAGGTTCGGCCAGTTCTGGGACAGGGCGTCTGGCTATACTGGGACCCGGCGCCGAGATTCCACCAGCTCTGTGGCTGGACTGCTGGTTTTATGGGGAACTGTTGCTCGGCACCAACGTGCGGCCACCTCTGGGGTGGGATGGCTGGTTATATGAGGACCTCTCCCCTGGTGCCAACACTAAGCGTGGGCGGCTACTTCTTGGTAATATGGGGACCCGTCTCCTGGCTCCGAGATGCAGCCACCTCTGGGGCGGGGCAGCTAGTTATATGGGTCACCTCGCTTGCTGCTGTGATTTGGCTAAGTCTGCAGTGGGATGGCTGGTTATACGGGGACCAATCGCCAATTTCTGTTGTGACCTCCATCAGCGTAAGGCGGTTAATGATTGGTTATTCGGGAACCTGTCACCAGGATTCGGCCAGTTCTGGGATGGGGTGGCCAGCTGTACGGGGACCCGGCGCCGAGGTTGTTGCGTGGGGTGACTGCTTTTATGGGGACACCTCGCCCAGCACTGAGATGCGTCGAGCCCTGCAACGGGGAGGCGGATGGTTATTGGTTATATGGGGACCTTCGCCAGGCTCAATGATGAGGCTCCCACGGGCATGCGACGCTTATTTATTGGTTATACAGGGACCCTCTCCCCGAGCACTGAAATGCAGCGATCTCTGTGGTTTCGCGGCTGGTTATACGGTGCGCCTCGCCCGGTACCGAGATGCGGCTCGCTGTACAGGGACCCGGCGCCGAGGTGTGACCTGCTGTGGGGAGGGACGACTGGTTATACGGGTTACTCTTGCGGGGCGTACGCTTATTGGTCACACGGGGACTCCTCGCCCGGCACCGAGTTGCGGCCCGCTGTGATGAGGAGTGCGGGTGGTATTACGAGGACCCCACACCTGACGCTCACGTGCAGCCATCTCTGTGTTGGGCGGCTGCTTATTCATTACACGGGGACCGCTCCTTCGGCACCGGTATGTGGCCGGGTGTAGAGCAGGGTGGTTGGTTACACGGGACCTGTTGCCTGGCGCCGAGATTCAGTGACCCCTGCTGTGGCACTGGGCTGGGCGTAACGCTGCCGATTGGATCGGTATGTCCCCACCAGGGCCATTGCACCAGTGATCGCCCCTCTCCACCCCCCATGGACGGTACGGGCACCGGACTGGATCCTGCCCTCGGGGCAGTGACCCCAGGTGAACAAACGGGGGCTGAGGCATGCACTACATGTATCCTCCCCACCCTCAGCCACACGCACTCCCGTCTCGCACACTTTGGGCAGTGCCCGTGGCCTCCGGCGGCCAGGTGAAAAAGCGCCTGCCGTGTGTTCGGAAGAGGACAGGCTCTGCCAATGCACGCTGTGCGCCCTCGGGTGGACACCTGAGAGAATGCACCTTGTGTGGCGCGCCTGCTGGCTGAGCCGCTGGGCGCCCTCGGGTGGACACCTGAGAGAATGCACCTTGTGTGGCGCGCCTGCTGGCTGAGCCGCTGCACGCTGTGGGACCCGCCTGAAAACGCGCGTGCCAGCTGAGCCTGCGCAGGCTGTGCGCCCTGTTGGCGTCCACGCCCTGAACGAACGCGGCCGACAGGGGCTTTCCACTTCTGGCTGCCCCTCAGCCCAAAGGGCAGATGTGGCAGGGGCGGTTCCCTGAGCACAAATGGTGCATTTTAAACATCCGGGTCCGCCTGCCGGCAACCCAAAAACCAGCGAGCCGCCAGGCGGGGAGGGGGTGGTCTGAGAGGGCGCAGAGGGCTGCTTGGCTCTCGCTTCTGGAGCGGGCGGGACGAAGGACATGAACCAGAGCATTGTGGGTAATTGGAGAAGGAACCAGTGCGGGGCGTGAAGTGCCACGAGAGGGGAAGCGTTTCTCTCTGCCCTCGTCTCCCACGATGACACAGCGCAGGGGCAGAAGGCACTCTGGGAGATGGAGTGATTCCCTCGCCTTCATTTCCCATCAGCCATGGCGGGGCCTGAGGCACTCTGGGAGACGGAGTGATTCCCTCGCCTTCATTTCCCATCAGCCATGGCGGGGCCTGAGGCACTCTGGGAGCTGTAGTGTTCTTCAGGCCTGTATCTCCCATCAGCCATGGCGGGGCCCGTGGCACCATGGGAGCTGTAGTTTCCCATTATCTCCTGCGGGCGGGCGGGCGGTCCCGCGACTGCTCATTGGCAGGGAGTGAGTGGTGAGGGCGGAGCTGAGCAGCGGCTGCCGTCCGCCCCCCCAAGGGGCTCTGCGGAGCTGGCGCTCCCTGCCCGGCCACCGCGGACCCAGCCTGGCGCCCTGGTCGGGCGGTGCTGACCCGGCCCCCCCTCGGCTGCCTGGGCTCCGTGCGCAGCGCGGATTTACTGGGACGGGGGGAGACTTCTGGGGCTGCCCCGTGGCATGGGTGTGAGCTGGACGGGGGTGGGGGCAGGGAGCTCCCTGCTGATGCGCTCCATGGTCGGTGCGCACACCCCGCCCCCTGCGCAGCCACCCGCACCGCGGCACACCCGCTCACTGCGAATGGGGGGTGCTCCTGCCCCCCTCACCGCTCTTCACCGTCCCCCCACGGCGCGGGTCCTCCCCGCATGCCCCCACCCCTACGGCGTGTGTCCACCGGGCGCACCCCCTCTGCACAGGGGAGATTGGCACTTAACATTCTTCCCTTGTGTGTCCTCCTAGGTCCAATTATTAGGGTGCGTGTATTCTCTAGGCTGGCCGGTTCATGCATGTTAATGACACATCCCTGTTCTTTCCAGACGATTCGCTTCGCTCTCCTTTGGTATTTGTGGCCCTTGTGTGTGTCCTGTGGTATACGGTGGTGCCTCGCCTGGCACTGAAATGCGCCCACCTCTGGGGCGGGGCGGCTGGTTATTGATTATATGGACATTAGGAAAAAGTTTTTCACTAGGGGAGTGGTGAAGCATTGGAATGGGTTACCTAGGGAGGTGGTGTCATCTCTATCTTGAGAGGTTGTTAAGCTGAGGCTTGACAAAACCCTCTCCGGGATGATTTAGCTGAGGATGGTCCTTCTTTGGGCAGGGGGCTGGACTAGATGTCCTCCTGAGGTCCCTTCCAACTCTAATCGAATCCTAGAATATCTGGAGACAGCTACCTGGTGCTGAGATTTGGCCAGCTTTTGGGCGGGGCGGCCTGCTATACCGGGACCCGGTGCCGAGGTGTGACCAGCTCTGTGGCTGCACTGCTGCTTTTACGGGGATCCCTCCCTTGGCACCAATGTGCGGCCACCTCTGGGGTGGGATGGCTGCTTATACGAGGACCTCTCGCCTGGTGTCTGTTGTAACATTGTTTCATTTTATAATTAATGTGACCCAACTCCATTTTAAATTAATAGGAATATAAACTCATTGGACCAAAATGTAAAATGCTAACTGCTTTGTATCAACCCCCAGCCGGCCACCTATTGTAACAAAATCTCTGTGAAACTTACCAGCCCCGGGAGGAGTCCGCAGGCGCTAAGTACTAAAGGCAATGTAATCAAAATGTAGCCTTTGGAAAACCTGTTACTTCAAACCCAGTAAACTTCATCTAAATAGTATCAATCTCTGAGAAACTTCCTTTGAACAGTATCCATTCATGTAGTGTAGCAAAATCTCGGTGACTCGAAACTCAGTAAACTGCATTTGAATAGTGTTTAGACATGTATTGCAACGGGTGATTCTTTGTCAGCAGCAAACAATAGCTGGACAATTAAGAAGAATAGAATCGGGTTTCTCTGTCAGTTTCGCTGTTTTGGGGTGCAGTCCCCAATTACCTCATCGCTCTTGGAAACTTCTAATTGGCTAAGTGGGCATATTGCTGTGTGGAAGAAAAATATAAAAGGTAGTCACAAACAGGAAGTAAACTGGAGATGTCCTGTACCTTTGGAAGAACAACAGAATAGTTCTACATGTAGGTGTGATCTACCTGCTGCCTCTCCCCAGCTTGCCACTCAAACCTAAGTATAGAGTGTGGGGCTGTGTAACCTGAGTGTGATAGTATTTTCCACTCAGATGTGTAACCTGAGTGTGACAGAATTTTCCACTCAGATGTAAACCCGGGAATTGTACTAGTAGAATTGGAGTGCTGCTTTGCTGCTAACAAATCTCACTGGTGCAGTGTAAGTATAATAGTATAAGTATAACCCTATAGTATAAGCTAGCTTTGTAAATATAATTGTACATTTGTAATTGTGATTGTGTTTTAAGTAGTTAAGTTGTTGTATTAAATAAGAATCAATGGTGATTTTTAAATTGTAATTATTGATGTATAGATTGTTGTCAGTAAAACAAAGTTGTATGCAAAGCAATCTTTGTCACTCCTTATTTGAGGGATCCATATAAATTGAACCTGACAGCAAGCTGGTCCTTGTTGTCACCTCAGGCAGCAGGGCTGACTACTGAGGAAAGAGGCTATCTAGGTTTCTAAGGTCCCAAATCTAAGATGATGGAATTAGTGAAAGAAGTGGCAAGTACCTGCAAAGTGGCTCTTACCTTCTAAGATGGAACTTGAGATAACGAAGGATCCCTCTACTGGGAAGGAAAGTGCAGCTCATGCAGGACATCAGCTGCCAGTGGTGAAGGTTCCCAGAACTGTTGGGCTGTGGACTGTGGTTAGTTTGTTTGATCAGTTGACAATAGATTTCATCACGAAGGGGCTTTAGGTCATGGCAGGTCTGCAGAATGCCTTGGATAATGGGGACGGGATCAGATACTGTCTCAAGCTCCTGGAGGGAGTTAAAGATCTTGATGGCTTCATCCTGCAGGCTGCTGTAGCCCTTCTCTTGCTGCACTGTAGTGGGATCACAAAAACAAGACAGAAAGGATTTCAGCATTTCCCTGAGTCCCTGATTGCCAAGCACACAGGGCATCCGTCTGTGGAATGTGCTTGACGCCATGGAACAGAAGAATGGCAACATGAGAACCAGCATTACTGGTCATCTCCTGAACTCAGATTCCGATTAACATCTCAGGAAAACACCCTCTTTAAATGTAAAAATGCACCATTATCCAATCAGTATATTAAAAAAATTAAACTTGTTCACATCGCAAATCCTGCATATTTTCAGACACACATAAAAATAAAGTAGTATCCTTAAAGGGATAGTTAAGTCTCCTCTGTTGCTGTGAGGGCCCACACAAATAACAGAGGAAAATAATGGTTCAGTTACACAAGGTGGAACAGGACCTCTACTTGCCCTGGGGCTTAAGATCATCATCCTCTTTAAGCTCAGTCCCTAACAGAAAAATATTTCAGGTCACAGCTTCCTGAAGCCTTTCCTAAAGGAAAATAAGTCACAAGACAGCTTCCATTGGGGTCCAAACTTAGGGTGGCTTCTTTCTGCCTCGTCCAAGCCAACCAAACCTGAAGGAAACAGTTTGTACTGGGCTTCTTGGTCCTCCTCAGTAGGAGCCAGGCAATTCATTTCAGTTTTTCTTTTTCTTTCTCTCTCCCTGCCTGATTTAAATTTAAGACTTTGTGTATGATTTCTTGATGTCAGTAGGTTAAAGAAGATGCATCAGTTGCATCCATGACAACCAACATCATAAAAGATTTAAATGCTTGTGAGTTGGGTCCCAAATTGATGGCTGCTCATACATTTGATGAAGCTGCAAACTTGTCTGGAAGACATGGTGGAGTACAAGAATTGTTCAGAGAAATGTGTAATCCCAATGTCCTATACACCCTGTAGAGGCCATTTTAACATCAGTACCCAGAAAGATACTGGAGCAAATAATTAAGCAATCAGTTTGCAAACAACTAGAAGATAATAAGGTGATAAGTAACAGTCAGCATGGATTTGTCAAGAACAAATATCAAAATAACCTAATAGCTTTCTTTGACAGGGTAACAAGCCTTGTAGATGGGGGAAGTGGTAGATGTGGTATATATTAACTTTAAGGCTTTTGATATTGTCTCAGATGAGCTTCTCATAAACAACCTACTAATATAGAACCTAAATGGAGATACTAGAAAGGGGGTGCATAACTGGTTGAAAAACAGTTCCCAGAGAGTAGTTTTGTGGTTCACAGTCAAGGTGGAAGGGTACATCAAGTTGGGTCCCATAGGGTTAGGTCTTTGGTCTGGTTCTGTTAAATATCTTCGTTAATCATTTAGATAATGACATAGAGAACACACTTATAAAGTTTGCAGATCAAACCAAGCTCAGTTGCAAGTGCTTTGGAGGATAGGATTAAAATTCAAAATGATCTGGACAACTGAAGAAATGGTCTAAAGTAATTAGGATAAAATTCAATAAGGACAAATTCAAAGTACTCCACTTCGGAAGGAAAAATCAGTTGCACACACACAAAATGGGAGATGGCTGCCTGGAAGGAGTCCTGAGGAAAAGGGATCTGGGGTATTATAGTGGATTACAAGCATGATGTCAGCAAACATCAGTCTAGGCTTTATTAGCAGGAGTGTTGCAAGCAAGACACAAGTAGTAATTCTTCTGCTCTACTCCACCCTGATCAGGCCTCAGCTGGAATATTGTGTCGAGTTCTGGGTGCCACATTTCAGGAAGAATGTGGACAAATTGGAGAAAGTCCAAAGCAGAACAGCAAAAATTATTAAAGGTCTAGAAAACAGGACCTGTGATGAGATTGAAAGAATTGTGTTTGTTTAGTCTGGGGAAGAGAAGACTGAGGGGGAACATAACAGCTTTCAGGAATATAAAAAGTTGTTCGGAGGAGGAAGAAAAGTTGTTCTTATTAACCTCAGAGGCTAGGACAAGAAGCAATGGACTTAATTTCAGCAAGGGAGGTTTAGGTTGGAATTAGGAAAAACTTCCTAACTGTCAGGGTAGTTAAGCACTGGAATAAATTGCTTTGGGAGATTGTGGATCCCTGTCATTAGAGGTTTTTAAGAGCAGGTTAGACAATCACCTTTCAGAGATGGTCTATGTAATACTTAGTCCTGCCTTGAGTGTAGGGGACTGCATTAGAAGATCTCTCAAGGTCCCTTCCAGTCCTATGATTCTATAATCTACTCAACTAGCACTAGTAGGAGCTGCAGAATCTTTAAAAGACATTAAAAACACCATGAATTTAATGTCTTTGTTCTACTCTTTTTTCAACAAGAGTCCAAAAAAAGTGAACATCTTGGGGAAAAAAAAGAAGATGCTCTGGAACTGAAGTTCAAATTAGTCCAAACTGGGAAAACTCGCTGGCTTTCTCATGAGCTTGACTGTTGTCTTAAAATTACTGCAATTATTGCTGCAATTATTACTGGCTTTGGAAAGTATCTACCAAGATGGAATGGATCTAAGTACTGAGGCTGGTGGACTACTTTTGCTACTATGTTCAGAGAAGACAATCATCATACTATTGAAACCAGTGGTGGTAGATCTTTGTCCAGCAATAGAGCTACACTTGGATCAATCAGAGAGCTATCCATTGAAAACATACTGGAAGAAGCAAAGACTTCAGTCCAAAAATTGACTAATGAAGGCACTTATACTGAATCCTTAAGTGAAAAGGATAAGTAGTATTTGTTAAGCCAGCTGAAAAAGTACATGGACTTAATTGTCGAAAATCTACAACAGTGACTTCTACTGTTGAGTGGAGTGTGGCACTACCAGCAATGGGGCTGTCATATGATCATGACAGACTAGAGAATTTGAACACAGAGTGGAATGTCATACGATGAATGAACGAAGATTTGACTTCAACTCTTTTATCACCACCAGTGGCTCAACCCAAACTTTGTGTTGTGTTTTCTGGGATGAAAAAAGTAGGAATTCATCTTTTACTACTCCCAATCACAACAGCTACAATTGAGTGTTCTTTTTCATCATTGAATACAATTTTGTGTTCTGAAAGAAGTCACCTTCTGCTTGATCATGTGCATGAACTAATGATCATATCAGTTGAAGGACTGGAAATACCAGACACACAAGAAGCCATGAAAGATGAACATACTGCATTCGAGAAATTAATTAGCAGTTGTACAAAATTACAACAAGAAAGATATAGATGCAGTGATTCATAGTATGCTTCCGTAGCCAACTTTAATTAGTGTGATGGTTTTAAAACCTTAGTTAAATCTTATAAAATGATTGTGAAACATTTTTCAGTTTTTACTAGGGTGTCATACAACCCAACTTTACCCTCAGTCTCACCTCGCAGCTCTCAATCCCGTTGCAAATCTGAATACCCCCACTAATTTCAATTTCTGGGAAAACATTCATGTGGAGTTTGCTACTCCTTTTCCTCCTGTTAAATGTACACCTCAAATGGACTGCATCAATTGAACAAACAGACTCTGACCAAACATTTCTTACCTACTTTTGTTACTAGAAATAATTAACAGAGATTAGACCCTCAATTTTTCCTCATATTTCAATGTGTTTGCTTTCTGCATTGGACAGCACTTCTCTTTGTACAGGCAGTATCCCTGTCTCCACTTGGTGAGGGAATGTATGTGCCCTACCTTGAGTTGGATCAGTAAGGGGTTAATCGCCTTTTTTGAACTGAGAACTGGGTCTTAAATGTTGCTGAAGCTGTCAGGCCTAGACAGAGGAATCACTGCTCTGGCTTGTTACAATACAAGGAGATGGAGCCAGCAGCTATGCTTCCTAATTGGAAGCAGAGGCATTCGGAGGCTAGGGAGAGAGGTGTCCTCTGATTTACATTGGTGCATTCATCGGCCATACATGCAAATTTTTTGAACGGAGTGAGAGATTTCTTCACTTTTTCAACCGCTGAGTCTTTCTTTCACAGTTGCACTGCATGCTTCTAACCAGTCAGTTGAGGTTCTTGCAGAAAGATAGTGAACAGTTGCCAATCTTGTTCACAACCAGTGTCCAACTACAGGGTTAACAAGTGACAACTGTAACGGGGTCAGGCCTAGCGGCTATGCAAGGGTCCTGGAAGGCCGGTATGTTAGTCCCAGACTTAGCCGGGCTTTATTTCCTGGGTGACTCAGCAGGGGCCTGTTTCGGCAGTTAGGCCAGCTGGGTCTGCTCAACCAATTAGGCCAGCTGAGGCCAATTAGGAAGCCCCGCCCCAAACACTCAAAAAGCCTGCCTCAGCAGACAGACAGTGTGGGTTGTGGAGTAAGGAGCTTGGAGGCCAGAGATTGGAGTTACAGGTTGGAGGGTTCGCAGAGAGAGAGACAACAAGGGAGGAGTTGGCAGAGTGGGGTTCGGGCTGGCCGCCCGCGGCCTACAGAGGCGTGGGGCTTCGCCTGCCGTTTCCCCAGCACTTCGGGGCAGCTTAGGTCCATTCCCTCCCCGAAGCCTTCCCTGGCTGCACCACCGGCCGAGCCGGGAAAGCACGAGACCCACGGGGGGTGGTCTACCTCCTTCCCCCCCGCTGCCACCCTACCACACAATGCACTTAACATTGGCCTCCAGTTTGTAGTGTGTGGTATCTTTCTTTAAATAGAAAGTATGATGCAGCAGCTATGTTTGTTCGCATAAACTGTATTGTGTTTCCAGCATTCTCAGGACTATGCACAGGAAAGGGGAGGCTTCAAAGAACTTTCCTCCACTCCCCACAAACAAGGGCTGGGGACAGAAGGGACTGCTCCCTTTGAACACCTGGAGGTGCTCTCAAAGAGGACAGAGTGTCAGGACCCATTCGCTTTTGCACCATGGGTGCAGGCAGTCTGTGAATGTTATCTGCATGCTGGAGAATTCAGACAATCCCCGGGGTGCTCAGAATCTGCATCATTCCCTATGGAACAGTGCTCACATGGCATCTTCTCCCCTACCCCAAGGAGGAGAAGAGGTTTAAAGGACCCTCTTCCCAAATAAAAATCACTTACTATTGATACTGACATCTCCATAGGGCAGCGGCAGCAATGGGGAATGCAGAGGGTGCTGGGTGTATCTTAGGATGAGGTTCCTCCTGTATGTCTGTTCCACTACTTCCAAGTTCATACTGTTTTCCTGAAGGACAGAAGAAGTTTCCTCAAACCTGCCCAGTCTTTTTCCAGAACTCCTCATATAGACAGCTTAAACATGAACTTCTCCCATCAGAGTTCCAGCAGTTTCATGAGGGGCTCAGATAACCAGGCTTCAATTCACAGTTAAGTTTTACTGTAAATATTTTTATAAGAATTGAAACTACCTCCCCCAGCCTAAAACTAGGATAAAAAGGTGCCTGAGAGGGGAACTAGACATTGGGGTTTGTATGTGACCAAGTGTGAGTGTCCACAAAATCTTGTACCTGGGATTCACACTCGTCAGAGGAACTATGAATCTTAATGTGTACAAGGGATTCACACGAGATTCAGTTCTGTGGATTCTGTCACATGTGTGAGGGATAAGTATGTGCCTGCAGTGGGGACTCGTGATGTTTGACCACACAGGACTGAGCCATACCTGGGTTGGTGAACCTGGTATTTGTGCTCTCAAGAGTCACATGCCCAATGGGAATCCCAAGGTTTGTGTCTGCAGGTGGACAAGAAGTTTCTTGTGAGTAAGGGGGATTTGCACACACCTAGTATGGAACTCAACATGTGCTTGCCAAAATCCCACAATAGCCTTAAGCCTGAACTCCTGAAATTAAATTTGTATCTTGAAGCATGATATTTGATTATTTTTGCTGCATTATTACAGATGTTTTTCCTCCCATCCTTTTCCCAAGTCTTCTCTCCTAACATACCTAAGATACTGACAGTGAATAACGTCATCTGCGGATGTTCTCCTGAACTTTGACTGCAGTGTTCAGTGCTACTTACCCTGATGTCACGAATAAGCTGCTGTGTGGGTGTTTCTATGGGAACCTTGCTATCAATGACTCCTTGGATGGCAGCGGCCCAGCGCATGGCTTCATTCAGTAGCTTAGTGTAGAGTCTGTATGAGTGCTTTCGACCATGGACTATGATGTTCCAGTAGCCTATGGGCAAACAAAGATATAGGAAAGTGAAACTTGGTTGCAATTTTCTATCTCCATGTGAATACAACATGTGGCCATGGAAATACATTACTGACAAACTGGCAGTCTTATCAAATGACATGATGAAATTGGTTAAAATGGACTATGTGGAAAGGTGCTTTTCCCTAGTAAACCAGTAGAGAATTCCCAGTCCAAGTATCGATCCATCTCCATTCCTCCCAGCCCCACAAACACGTTGTCCTGCAGGTGATGATGCGGCATTCCAGTTCCCACTTCCATCAAAATACAAACATTGTTTCATGACAGGCTGACTCCACCCCACTTCATCCTGTGGCTCTAACAAGGCTTAAAGAAACCATAATACAAGGTTGTAAGAATGAGTTACCACTATGATTGGTGCTCAGTTCAAGTAGCATACTTACTTATGGAGGTTTTCTAGTGACTCACAGTTAAGGCTGTATTTAGACTTGAACTTTAAGAAGAACTCAGATCACTCAGTTTCAAATGTTAAGATTTGAATTTAGTCTCCTATTTTTAATTACCTTTGCTCTTTCCAGAAAATTACACTTCTCCATTTTTCTGGTCAAAATCGACTAGCTTCTGCAGAGGAATCATTTTAGAATTTTTCACCTTTTAGAAATCTTTGAGGTTTTAATAGTTGGGCACTCTTATAGCTGGAAATCCAGAGTCACTAAAAACCTCTAGGTTGGTCTCTCTCGTGCACGCACGCACTCACTCATTCCCATCACAGGACAGGACAGGGACCACTTTCTAAAATGTACTTTTAAACATAAAGAGAAGTATTTCCCTATCCCTCAAAACCTACTGTACTCTAAAAGGAAAAGCCAAGAGAACTGCTCTGGTGCAGAGCCTAGTTTGCACCAAGGCAAGAGTGCATAGGGCTTTCCCTCTGCCACATGCCACCTCGACCTTCATCTCTCCCCCATGCCATACTAGATACCACTGCTGCCCAGGCTGCCTCCTTCACTCAAAAGCTCTACTCTTCACAGAGTCCCTGTCATGCCTGGGAGCTGAAGTGGGTAGCAGAATGCTATGACGGAGAAATCTGACCTTTGAGAAGGCAAAGGGATAAAGAGAAGGGATCTGGAGAGGCAGAGACCCTTTTTTATGTTCTAAGATTTTGGTGCTCATATAGACTGGTCTTTATTCAGTGCTACTGGCTCAAGGTCTAGGGAGTAAAGGCAGCAGCACTACAAGGAACACTCAGTGTATATTGAGGTACCAGTGCATCAAGGGCTCCCTATGATGGGCCTACCTTGAGTGTCAGGAGTTAGAGCAGTGGTCCCTAAACTGTGGGGATTCTAGGGGGGGGCATGGAGGAATGTTCAGGGTGGGGAGGAAGCCCGGGAGGCCCAAGCCAGTCCCCAAATGTGGAGGGGAAGGAGTGCCAGCCAGTCTTGCTCCTAGCTCCCACCACAGATCCAATCCCAACTCTGGCTCTTGACCGCAGACCCAAAAAGCTTGGAGACCACTGAATGAGAGCATTGGTGTACCCAGGAATCCTCATAGTGCTGCTGCATTGGTTCTACTGTCACATGAGGCAGCACTGCTGTGGGTGTTGTGGGGAGCAGTGCCAGTATAGGAAGCAAGAGTGATCAGGGAAGAGATGCTCACATTCTTTCCTCTTGTTCATATCCCACCAGGCTCCCTGTGTCATTTTAAACCTCCCCAGGAGAAGTCCTGGTCTAATGGACCTGCTTAGGTCTGTAAGTTGGGTCTCTGCTCATCAACTAGAGACAGTGCAAAGATGGAGAGGCTATCCCTGGAGCAGAGTCTAGCACTTTCAACATACACCCAGTCTCAGTGCACAGACCCAGTTCCTCCTACTCACACTCACGGCTGTAACTCTTACCTTGAACTTTTCTGTTCACAAATAACTCATGATGTCCTTAGCAGTACTGTCATAGTTTTACCTGTTCTACCCCATCTGTATATAGCCCTCTCTTGTATAATTAGATTGTAAGCCCCTGTGGATAGAACCACCTTTTTTGTTCTGTGTTTGTACAGTGTCTAGCACAGTGGGATCCCTGGTCTATAACTTGGATGCCTAGGTGCCACAGTAACATGAATAGTAATAGACTTTATGAGTGGACAAATGTTTGTAGGGAACATTTGCCAATCTGGCTGTTGTTAGCTACATTTGTGCACTTAATTATGATTTAGAGGAACTGTGTGTGGATTGGGATAAATCCAATGTTGCAAATGCCAGGGAATTTGTTCAGAAAGGGAGGAATCCAAGTACCTTTGGCTAATATGTTGAAGTGTACAGATTTGGCCTGCCTCAACTATTGTTTCTCCTTGATTTTCAGTGATGTGTTGGAGGGATTGTAACTGACCAACTTTAAATACCTGTCTATAGATAATTTGTTAGGAGGTCACATGCCAGGGTGATGAACATACAATCTTCATCCTTCTCTAGGCCTTTTCAAAGCTGTTCACTGTTTTCATAAGGGGAAGTGTCAGCAATTGGACACAACAGCCCAAATAAAGGCACATAGCACTTCTCAATATAACTCTCCATAATGCTTTCTGTATCATGTACTGAACCCTCCCTTCCTTGGTCAGAGTCAAAGATGGGAAGGCTATTCTTGAAAAATGAATTTCCTTTTTGTCAGTCTCTCTTACCAGTGTCTTTGAAAACTCTCTCATCAGCCTGGACCACAGAGCAGAGGCTGTTGAGAACAAGCGTGCCAAGTTTGGTGGCTGCGCGCTCCGAAGATTTGTAGTAATCAAGGGCAGTATTTGTCAGCACAAACCAGCGTTTCTTCACCTTCAGAGAGGATGTTTTGTTGCTGCTTTGAACTTCCTTGTGAAGCCAGCCTAACCAGAAAGAGATACAATAAGCTTTAAGTTATCTGAGACAGTCACTGTTGGGATCTTTGTCCTCATCTGCTGGTGGAACCTTTCAGCTTTCCATCATCTGCTGGGTGTGCCCAGGTTGAAAGCTCCTCCCAAATGGCCACTGGTGGCTCCCTCCAGCTTCCCTTCTGCTTGAAATAGCAGTACCTTCCACGGTCTAGTCAATCTCTCTTTAAAGGCTCTCTCTCACTGAGTACATTATGGGCACTGCTGATAGGAAACTGACATGTCCCTTCTTCTAATGAGCTGTTATAGCCCCCGCCACAATTGGATGAATCTGTGCTTTGCTGCTCAGTGAGAATAATTTCCCCCTTGCCTCCCCATCATAAAGAGTCCGCTCATTTCAGAACACCTCATCTCTTGACATAAGTGAGTTTGCTTGAAAGTGACTATCTCCTTGTAATGAGGCAAGTGGCCTCCCTCTGAGCCAAAGGGGGAGGGACCACCCTCTGTGGTGAGGTGGGAACAGCCAGGCCAAGCCCACCCCTCATGCTGGAAGCAGAGAGATGGGACAGGAAGTAAAAAAAGGCAAGGCCTCTAGCTCAGTTCAGAGAGTCAGGGAAGGAGGCAGACGTCTCGTTTGCTGCAGACCTCCGGCTTGGTATAGCACCTTGGCCCCAGAAGAGACTGAGTCCAGAGAGGAGCTGCTGAGACTACTGGTGGCCAAATACCCTGATGAAGCAGCGGATCCCTGGACAACGGAGCCCCTCCCCAGACTGTGACAGGAAGTAGCTTAGGGAAGGAAACCAGACTTTAATCCAGTTTTGCTGTCAGTGCTCAAGTTGGCTTGTTCGCGTGGGATCCCTGATGATCTATTGGCAAAGTCTTCTACCACTGTCACAGGCCTGGGCTGGGACCTGGGGGTGTAGGTTAGGCCCGGGCCTCCTACTCACTGCTGCCAATTCCACCCCATGGGTGGCAGCCTCTACACAGACTACTTCTTGGGCTGCCCTGCCTGGGGTGAGAGGCCTAGACTGTTTGCTGCTCAGTCTCCCCTCAGGGCCAGAGCCTCCACAGACTGTTTTGCTGCTCGGCCCCACTAAAAGCCAGAGCTTCCATAGACTATTTGCTGTTCCACCCTGCTTGAGGGCCAGAACCCGCACTGATCATAGCCATAGATTCACTAATTCTCCTCTGCAATTGTGCTGTCCCCCACAGTGGCGCAGTGAGTGGAACGGCCTCCCTTCAAGCTAGAGGGGGAGGGATGACTGCTAATGCACTACACTTTTGTATGCTGAACAGGTACTGAGAAGACCGCATACCATTCATTTTCCCTCTGGAAAGATAGTGCCAGGTGTTATACACATCATACCACTGTGGCTCAGTTATAAACCTCATCACAAAACATGGTTACTCAGCATTATAGGAGACATTCTCTTCTCTACCAATTCCTGAGACAGCTGATCAAGAGAACTGCAGGTCTGTTCCTATTTTTCCTGGAGCAATGCCAGCAAGCAGAAGGAACCCTGGTTGTGATGTAAAGAAGTGCCCAAGCTTTATGTGATAAGATGTCAGGCTCTCAGAGTGTGATGGGATCAGTTACTGCCATTCCTAAAGGCATGGAAACCTTCACCTATGTTGGCTAGTATCAGCCTGTTAAAATTACTGAACCTTTGATTTCTCCTGAACATGGTTAGAACCAATCCTGTGGGATCGCCTAGAAACACCATCGCTTGTTGACGATTCTCCATGAACAATTATGTTATTTGTACCTATCAGTTTTTAACCCATTTTAAATGTGGCAAATTGATTTTGTACAGTGCTAGGTCTTTAATCAGAATGTCGTGGAGTTTTAAATCAGACACCTTACAAAACTCCAAACATATTACATCAGTAGTTACCTTTGTGTGTCAGATTCTGCAATCTTATCAAACAACAACATAACAGGTTGTTGATGGGCCCCAATTTTCCTATGGAACTATGTTGATTGATATTTCTGTCCTCCAGTTCTTTAGTGATAGTGTCGTGTATCAGCCATTCCATCATTCTAGCCAGTTATCAGCATAACTGACCTGTAATTACCCAGGTTATCCTATTTACTACTTTTAAAAACAGTAACACTGACTTTCTTCCAGACACCCGGAATTTCCCTAGTTTTCAAAGATTTATCATCTTACCGCAATGATTCAGAGCTCCTCAGCCAACTCATTTAAAACTCCTGGATGCAAATTATCTGAACTTGCCAATTTTAAAATGTTTAACTTTAGTATATGCAGCACACTGACTGTGTGGGACAGTTATACGAAAGGAAAATTTTCTTACCTAGAATTTTGCTTCTAATATCTTCCACGTCTCACTGTCTGTACTGTGGAACATTCTGCAAAGAACCCCACACTGATGGCTTTCACAGCTGAAAAAATTGTTCTCCTTAACCTCTGAGGATAGGACAAAAGCAATGGACTTAAATTGCAGCAAAAGCAATTTAGGTTGGACATTAGGAAAAACTTCCCAATTGTCAGGGTAGTTAAGTACTGGAATAAATTGCCTAGGGAGGTTGTGGAATCTCCATCACTGGAGATTTTTAAAGACAGGTTAGACAAACACCTTTTGGGGATGGTTTAGATAATGCTTGGTCCTCCCATAAGTGCAGGGGACTAGACTAGATGACCTCATAAGGTCCTTTCCAGTCCTATGATTCTGGGTCCAGTTTGGGCCCCCCCATTACAAAAAGGATGTGGACAAGTTGGAGAGAGTCCAGCAGAGAGCTACAAAAATGATGAGGAGGCTGCAGCACAAGACTTATGAGGATAGACTGAGGGAACTAGGCTTGTTTAGTCTGCAGAAGAGAAGAATGAGGGGGGATTTGATAGCAGCCTGTAACTACCTGAAAGGGGGTTCCAGGGAGGATGGGGCTAGGCTGTTCTCAGTGGTGGCAGATGACAGAACAAGGAGCAACAGTCTCAAGCTGCAGTGGGGGAGGTCTAGGTTGGACATTAGGAAAATGTTTTTCACTAGGAGGGCGGTGAAGCACTGGAATGGGTTACCTAGGGAGGTGGTGGAATCTCCATCTTTAGAGGTTTTAAGTTGCAGTTTGACAAAGCCCTGGCTGGGATTATTTAGCTGAGTTTAGTCCTGCTTTGAGCAGCGGGTTGGACTAGATACCTCCTGAGATCCCTTCCAACTCTAATATTCTATGATTCTATATATCATTTATAATTTTACATAGAATTGCTTGTGTATCAGACTCATCTATGTGTAAGGTGCTGTTACTACAGTGAGAAGGCCACTTGGAGAAATTGAGCAGTTTCTAGTAAGAGTAGGATTACACGAAGGCTGGGCACTATGCCTGTTTTTGTTCTCATTGGTACTCAATGCAGAAAACATCCATCCAGAATGTGGCACCCTGGTACATGCTTTTTGATTTAGTTCTCCTGGGCGAGAACAAAGAGAAAGTGGAAGAAGATTTAAAGAGACGGAGACGCATATTTGAAAGAAATGGCATGAAAATCAACAGAAATAAAACAGTACATGGTCTATAGATTCAATGATACCTTGCAGGAAGATGAGACTGTAAGTCAGAGGGAAGAGTGGCAGCCACTACCAAAGATATAGAAATGCAAGTACCTAGCTGCAATAGTACACGATAATAGTAAACTCAACAGCAAATTTATAAGCAGGACAGGAAAGGCATGGAGAGAAGTGAGCAGACTGATCTGTAACAGAACGCCTATCAAATTGAAAAGTAAGATCTACATCAGTGGTTCTCAATCTTTTTAAATGGAGCCACCCTGTGGACTTTTGTGTAACAATTGCAGCCCCTCCTCCACGCCCGAATCCGCCCTTCAGAAAAAAAACAGGGCCTACATATCATAGATGGAGTTTGACTGCTAATTTTGGGGGGCAGCTCTGGAGCCCGATGTGACCCGCCAGAGAAAATGGCGGCAGCAGAGAATCGCACCTTGTCATCGGGATTATCCTCAGGCAGCAGCGCAAATGCAGCTGCCACCTCCGGGAGCCTGCAGAGTGGCAGTGGCACGCAGAGTGTGTCCAACAGCGCCCATGGGGGCGGTCTGCTGCTGTGGGAGGTAGGTGGCAGCAGTGGCTGCCAGGAGCTCACTCCAACTGGAGACAGAAGCAGCTGCAGAAAGTACAGAGCATGGAGCTGGACCGGCTCTGTCCCCTGCTTCGCCAGCAGTGTTGGGTCCACCAGTCGCAGCAGCCTCCTCCCGCCTTCGCTCACCTTCTAATACACACCCAATACCTGCCCAGGGTTGCCCATGTGAGGAGCTGGGGTCCCCATGGCCGCCCAGCCTTGCTCTCAGTCCGGTGCCTCTCACCCAGCGGGGGGAGACAGTGCCATCATAAGTTTGGGGGAGCATTGCCCCCCATGCCTCCCAAACTCCGCCGCTGGCAGCCCTCCCTCCCCCCATGATCCATCTCACACACCCCAGTTTGAGAACTGCTGATCTACAGGACTGTAATTAGGCTTGCACTTTTGTATGGTTCAGAATGCTGGTCACTGAGGAAGAGACAGGAGCAGATCTTGAATACAATGGAAATGAAAATATTTAGATGAATGCTTGGAGTTACAAGGATAGACCATGCTTGGAATGAATGAATTAGGCGAAGCACGAAAGTGATTCCAATTATAGAAAAGCTGAGGGAATCCAGGCTTAGATGGTTTGGGCATGTGAAAAGAGTGGAAGCATACATATGAAATAGGGCATTAACCTTAGAAGTGGAGGATAAACGAAGGGTTGAAAGACCCAAAACTAGATGGACGTATGTCATATAAAAGGATTAGAATAGCTGCAGAGTTTCTGAGGAACTGTTTCAAGCCAGACTAGACTGGAGAAGTAGGACTCAGAGAGCTGATCCCATATAGATGGGACTATGGCTAGAAAAAGAAGATATATAATATGTTGGCCACTGTTAAGGATCTCCTATAGTGGGTGGCGCCAGTGGCTCTCCTTCGCTGTGAATCTCTGAGGGAGGCCACACCTCTTGGCCGCCTCCGGACCTTAGCATGGCAAGGCTTGGTTTCAGGTCCTGTCCCTTAGGGATAGTAGTTGTAGTGATAAGTGAGAGCTTAAGGCCTGCAACATGGCAGAAAAGGCTAAGACTTAAGGCCTAAGTGGAAAAAGCAAAGTTAACAGAAACCAGCCTGTGAACTTACAACCTAATTGAAACTGGCACAGAGAAAACGCTGATATTGCAAGCATACACATTTCCAAAATATTACTAATATCAGAATATTACTAAAAACACACAGCACCCATCCATGACTGTGCTACAGTCATGTAAGTTACCCCACTAAGTCTCGGCTATTCTAAGCACATCACAGTTCCTTACTTTGAATTCTTCCTGCTTTTTTCCTAGGCTTCTTGTGTTCATGTACAGGCACTTAAGACAACTAGCCAATTGCCCTACTTTCTCAGTATGAGTCAGGAGGCCTCTCCTGTTGCACCCCTCTCCTTGTGCTTCCTCCGGGTATCCCATTTATCTCCAAAATATTGGTGTACACTCCACAAAGTCTTTGTCTTGTTTGTACAAGCTCCATGGCTCTGATTCAGAGAAGGCTGATTGCTTCTTTCACGGTTTGGTGTCTGATTGGATTCTTTGATCTGGTAGGGACTATGAACTTGCCTGTGGGGAATTCAGTCAGTTCAACTGCATAACCCTGTACAGTTGTCTCTAGTACCTTTTTGTCTAAAGTAGATGTTTCCACTAGAAACCTCCCTCTAAATAAGAGGCCTTTTCAGATATGGGACACTATAAATCAGGCAGATGGCTGCTTCTTTGATGATCTTCTAGAAAAGCTAGACCCCGCCCTCCTGACCTTCCTTTTATTCCTGTGGGGCTTGGCCACTGGCTCCTGCCCTTTGAACTTCAACAGTATTTTGGAGGAGGGTATAAGGCAGATCATCACCGTGTTCCTGAGGTGGAGGGACCTTCAAAAGAGTCTTGCTAACCATGTCCCCAGGGGGACAGAGTTTCAGGGAGTGAGAGAGGGATTTTTCTGTTTTTTTTTGCAGGAGAAGACTCCATGGGCACGTAGCCTACCTTTCTGCCCAGAATACAGTAGAGCCACTTCGGGAGACACCCCTGAAGCTGATGGAGTTAAGGGTTCTGATAAGGTACTAGTGGAGGAGGTGCTGGGTGATCATATACCTCCGTATTGGCTGTGGCAGGTTTTAAAAGACAGATAGAGCTGAAATCCTCATCTGGCAAGTCAGAGGAGGGGATGCCGTGCGATTGGCAGCTGGAATAGCTGCTGCTTTTTCCAGAGGAGGCTCAAGAACCTTTATGGAATGGGGCCTGCACTGTTTCATAGAATCATAGAATATTAGAGTTGGAAGGGACCTCAGGAGGTCATCTAGTCCAACCCTCTGCTCAAAGCAGGACTATCCTCAACTAAATCATCCCAGCAAGGGTTTTGTCAAGCCTCAGCTTAAAAACCTCTAAAGATGGAGAGGCCACCACCTCCCTAGGTAACCCATTCCAATGCTTCACCACTCCTAGTGAAAAACATTTTCCTAATGTCCAACCTAGACCTCCCCCACTGCAACTTGAGGCCATTGCTCCTTGTTCTGTCATCTACCGCCACTGAAAACAACCTAGCTCCATCCTCCCTGGAACCCCCTTTCAAGCAGTTAAAGGCTGCTATCAAATCCCCCCTCATTCTTCTCTTCTACAGACTAAACAGGCCTAGTTCTTTCAGACACTCCTCATAAGTCTTGTGCTCCAGCTCCCTAATCATTTTTGTAGCTCTCTGCTGGACTCTCTCCAACTTGTCCACATCCTTTTTGTTATGGGGGGGGCCCAAAACTGGACACAATACTCCAAATGCGGCCTCACCAATGCCGAAAAGAGGGGTATAATCACTTCCCATGATCTGCTGGCAATACTCTTACTAATGCAGCCTAATATGCCATTAGCCTTCTTGGCAACCAGGGCACACTGCTGACTCATATCCAGCTTCTTATCCACTGTACCCCCAGATCCTTTTCTGCAGAACTGCTGCCTAGCTCGTCAGTCCCCAGTCTGTGGCTGTGAATGGGATTCTTCCGTCCTAAGTGCAGGACTCTGCACTTGTCCTTGTTGAACCTCACCAGATTTCTTTTGGCCCAATCCTCCAATTTGTTTAGGTCCTTCTGTATCCTATCCTTCCCTTCCAGGGTATCTACCACTCCCCCTAGCTTAGTGTCATCTGCAAACTTGCTGAGGGTGCAATCTACCCCCTCTTCCAGATCAGTAATGAAGATGTTGAACAAAACCGGCCCCAGGACCAACCCATGGGGCACTCCACTTGTGACTGGCTGCCAGATAGACATGGAGCCATTGATCACTACTCGTTGAGCCCTTTGCTCTAGCCAATTCTCTATCCATTTTGTAGTCCATTCATCCAACCCATACTTTTTTAACTTGCTGATAAGAATACTGTGGGAGACCATCTCAAAAGCTTTGCTAAAGTCAAGGTATATCACGTCCATCGCTTTCCCCTCAGCCACAGAACCAGTCACCTCTTCATAGAAAGCAATCAGGTTGGTCAGGCACGACTTTCCCTTAGTGAATCCATGTTGACTGCTCCTGATCACCTGCCTCTCTTTTAAGTGCCTTAAAATGGATTCCTTGAGGACCTGCTCCATGATTTTTCCAAGGATTGAGGTGAGGCTGACCAGCCTATAGTTCCCTGGATTCTCTTTTTTCCCTTTTTTTGAAGACGGGCACTAATTTGCCCTTTTCCAGTCATCTGGGACCTCCCCGTTGCCACGAGCTTTCAAAGATAATAGCCAATGGCTCTGAAATCACATCAGCTAACTCCCTCAGCACCCTCAGGTGCATTGCATCTGGCCCCATGGACTTGTGTATGTCCAATCCTTCTAAATAGTCCTGGACCTGTTTCTTCAGCACTGCGGGATGTTCACCTCCTCCCCATTCTGTGCCGCCCAGTGCAGTAGTCTGGGAGCTTACCTTGTCTGTTAAGACAGAGGCAAAAAAGGCATTTCTTCATGCCATGTAGTGGGGGGGATGAGTTCTGCAGCCCAATTCCATGGCTCAGCGTGGAGCTGGACCTCATGCTGTCTGAGGGGGTGGAAGACTGAAAGGGAACCAAACCGTGCTCATTCCTCTGGGTTTCCCTCTGAGATGGCCAAAGACCAGTCTCTCTTAGTCCAGTCGCAATAATCTTGAAAACAAAGGAGTAAGGCTTGGGGGGCATTTGCAGTTCTCTTTATTTGCAATGAGCCAAGAGAGAAGGGGAAAACAGGTCTGATTCCGCTGTAATCCTGCCCTCAGGAAGGGCAAGGCTGGCTCAAAATTTCCCAGCCAGAAGCAAGCACCTTTTTTTTTAAAAAAAAAACCAAACCAATGTTTGGTTCTGGAGTCTTCATTTAATCAAATTCTGAATTTTAAGAAATCTTATCTGTTAAAGACTCTGCTATAATGAGATCCCTGGTCTGCTGCCTGCCTAGGAGTGAAGGCAAAGAACCATGGAAGTTCTCCACCAAGGGGCAGTCCAGGCCCCAGGCTCGCTGTCAGTCTCAGTTCTGCCTCCCACAAGCAGGAAGAGGGGGAACGCACCACAGTACAGACTGCTGGACATGCAGCATATGGGGGTTGGGGGAGGGGAGGTGAGAACCAATTCACCTACTTTGTTACCTTTTTGAGAAATATCTGATCAAGGGACAATGTGTGTGGGCCCATTATAGACAGACTTAGCCTGACTGTGTTGTGTCTTCCTCTTCTTCCAGGCAAGTGACCACTACCAGTGTGCTACATAAAGCACCAAAAAAGATCACCCTTGGGAGAGATGACTTCTCTTCTCCCTTGGGTAGATGGCCCATGTATACCTTCCCATCTATGACACTTCATCACAAAGTCCTAATAAAGCTCAAGAGAAATGAAGGTTCAATAATTGTAAAAAGCTGACAACATGTAAGGTAAAGATGGTTCTCCACTGTGAGCGACAGCAATGACGAGTCCAGCAGCTATGGAGGTCAGGCTCCCACTCAGGGTAGGTCACAAAGCAGCAGTGAGGGTGGGTCTGGGGCTCACACAGAGTAACGATGAGACTCTACAAAGGCAGTTTTCACCAAAAAACAAAACAAAACATGCTGTTTACTCCCTCTTTCAGTCCATTAACGAAATACTCGATAAGACTGAAAGTGGCCTAATACCAAACACTGTGGGTCTCACTAGACACCTCCATCTATGTGAGTGACATATCCATTTGGATTTCCATTTTTTGTGACATGCTGACAATGTGTTCTTTGAGTTTGTGCGCAACACATGGTTACGGTGCATGTTTCCCTTTTACCTCTCACAAGAAACTCTTGACCATCAATCTTGGATTCGCCTTTGGGTTTCTGTAGAAGTGAGATCCAGTGGTGCATCTCCTCTGGGGTGTCACTGTTACAGTGAATCACTCGATTTGCTGTGATGATCACAAAGGAATTTGGCCTGCCAGAAAACATGAGAATTAAAATTGGTCATATGAGGTCTGTGTCTGGAGCCAAAAGCTCCACTGAACCAGAGAACCACTTTTCAACCATCAGCGCCTCTGCCAGAGTGCCTACAGAGCCATAGTCTGCGCCTTCACCGTTAACCCCTCTGCCTCAGCATATGCAACTCCAGTCAGACCTATTGAGAACATTCTAGAGAGAGTTGGGGGAACACTGAAACAGGGAAAAGAGCTGATCCAGACTGGATTACAAATTGGCGAGAGGGGCATATTCAGACAACAGGCATAGCATCTGTAGCACACACCAATCACCACAGCATCAAGGTATCTCTACTGTCAGCCTCCCCCAAGGCCGTTTGCTTGGTTCAACAGAAGCTGAGGACAGAACATCAGTATATTAGTGAGAGTCACAGAATTCCCCCTAGGACAAAGGAAGGAATCTTAGGTAGCAGATCGTCAGCTGGGTTAAATTGTCATAGCTCTGATGAACTCAATGGAGCTATGACAATTCATATCAGCCAGTCATCTATCTTAAGAATACTATTAACGATAACTGCGAGCATTCATTGATTTCTAAGGCATCCAGAACCGAATTTGGGGAAGGAAGTGAAGAGTGGGCAGAGGGTGAAGTATATGAGACAGTGCAGGGGAGAAGAGCAGCAAGGCCGACTTAAGAAATAGAAGTTCCAGTCCAACATCTCCAGCCAGCCATCTCACCTTGCACCTGGGATTACAATGGACAGAGACTAAAAGCAAGTCTACACTCAAACTGCTGCATCGGTGCAGCTGCATCAATGCTGCTGTAGCATTTTAATGAAGATGTTCTACACTGATCAGAGAAAGCATGCCTATTGGTGTAGTTAATCCACCTGAGTGACATAGTTATATTGATATAGGCTTGTAGTGTAGACCAGACCTAAGTATTACTCTATACTCCTTCAGTATAAAGAGCCTAACGGAAATAATGTCTACAACTTCCACCTTAATACCCAGCTAAGAATCTCTTAAAATACAAAAATTCCAAAGCTTTATTCTGAGAGCTCCTGCAGCCTGCAAAAGAAAAAAAACTCTAAAGCAAAGTAATGCAATAATAAACTTACGTAGGATAAGCCCATTGTGTTTGTAGCTGGCAATGGATGCTTTCAACTGAAAGCAATATGAAATGCTCCTTGATTTATATTTTGGGTGGTTTTGCAGCACAACATATGAACTATGGAATTGCCCTGTGTTTTAATAGGATTTTCTTGCTTTTGTTAGGTAGCCGTAAGAGTAGTTTAGTTTATTATGTTGGCGAGACCTCCTCAGGCTACAGCATATACATGTTAATTTGGGCTTTTTTTGTAGAAAATGTCAGTCTTCTAACAAAGCTTTTCAAAAGTTTAAATTTTATTTATCTTTGGTTTCAAGGCTGTGTACCACAAAGATACGTAGGCACCAGTGTGATGCACTTAACTCCTGCTCAGCTGTCACCTAATCCTGTAGGTGCCTGAAGTCACTTAATACCTATGTTTCTGCCTCTCAGCATGTGCATTGCAGCCTCTCTCTAGGTGCCCAGAAACCAACCTCCTGCCTAAGCCCCAGACCTATCTGGGGAAGATAGGCGTTCATTCACCTTAGCCACATGCAGGAGCACACTCTGGTAAGAATGATCAAATGCCACTGACCAAATTGGGCCCTGTAGAAGAGCTCACATGGAACAACTTTTAGCCCAGTGGTTAGGATACTCACCCAGGATGTGGGGGACCCCCCATTCAAGTCCTCTCTCCACCTGCAGGGGAGAAGGGATTTGAACAAAGGCCTGCCACCTCTTAAGTGAGTGCCCTTATCATTAGGTTATGAGATATCCTGAAGATAATCTTCACCACCCTTTATTACTGAAGTTGTTCCATTTTAATTAAATAATTGACTAATTAAATATTAATTGGGCTAGAGAAAGAGTTAGGATGACTCCTTAGTCTATTGGTTAGGTCACTCACCTGAGAGGAGGCAGATCACTGTTCAGGAGAAGGGGGACTTGAACTGGAGGTCTCCCACATCCTGGATGAATACTGTAACCACTGGTGTAAAAGAGTACCCTAAACCCTCCTCCCTCCCAGCTGTTTTGTTTCTGGTGCTACACATGACTGAGATGGCCAAATGCCTTTCTCCCCCATTTGTGGATCATAAGCAGAGATAGGTGCCTATCTCTGAGAGGGGGAGGGACTTAGCATCAACTAGTTTAGGCAGCTCCCTACTTAGGGTGCTGGCTTTGTGGATCACAGTCTAAGCCACCTCTCTCTCCCCCCATTCATCATACAGGAGCCTAAGTGCCTAACTCAGAGGTCACGACACTGAACATTACAGCACCCAACTTTAGGTGCCAAGAAAACCACAGGATCAACACTGTGATCCACAAAGCCTAAGTCCCTATGTGGATCTGGGCCCAAGTGACTAATAGGCTGTACACACCACTAGGAAGAGTTTGGTGGACTACTGGTGTTCTGTGAACCATTGCTTGAGAATAACTGATCTACTGAAAGACTAGTGATCAGATACTGTCACATAATTTTTCATGTATTGTTATTGTTCACATCCTTTAATTATTTGAGGATATTATGCCTGTAGCATAATAACTTGACTAACATTTTGGCATATGGTTCACAAATCCAATACTGAACAGATTTTGAACTATGAAGACGGATGGAGTGACCAGCCACATTACAATTACATCAAGCAGGGAACATTCCTGATTTTATTTTCATTTCTTTTGCAAAGCTGTGTTTGCTAAATCTACAAGATTAAGATCTTGCAGCCAAGGTAATTTTAACACACCTCTAGGCAATACTTTTGTTGGTTGTTTTTGTACACTGACACATCAGAAGGAATTAAGTTCTGAAAACTAATGGCTATAGAAATGAAAGGAGAGGTTACTTACATTACAGTAAAATGAGTTCTTCAAGATGTTTTTGTTCCAATGGGTGCTCCACTGTAAAATGTGTGCATACCCATGCGCTCTTGATCAGACACAGCCAAGCAATGCTTGCAGGCCCACTATTGGATTTATGCCTCTGCAGAATAATGACTTATGCCCCAAATGAAGGAATACAGGCAGAAGCAAACATGCCACCACCCAGTTTCTTCTCAGCCACGAAGCCAGAGACTCCACCACCGAGGGGAAGGAGGGCAGGAGATGGAGCACCCATAGGGACAAAAACATGTCGAAGTACTCAAGTTACTGTAAGGTAAGTAACCTCTCCTTTATATGTCTCTATGGGTGTTTCACCTTCAGAAATGCCCAAGTAGTAATTCAAAGAGGAGCTGGATGCTGGGGAGGTAAATTAAGAACTGTTCAGAATGGTAACTGCATTACCAACGGCAGTGTCATCTCTGGAAGCAGCTGAGGTGGAATAGTACTTGGCAAAGATATGGATAGAAGACCAAGTCGCAGTCCTGCAGATCTCTGCTATGGGAATTTCCTTCAGTAGAATCATTGACATGGACTGAGCTCTAGTGGAATGCACCATCACTTTATGGGGGCTCCGTACACCACTTCTTTCATGACATGTCAAAATACATCCCAGAATCCACTTAGACAACCACTGTGTAGAAACAGGCTGTGCCCTTCTTTCTTTCTGCAAACAATACACAATACACAATCCAGGGAATTAAGGCTTGAGTCTTCTCTAGTGGCATGAAGTTTTGGGTAGAATATTAAAAGGTGTAAGCTGAGAGCAACTATTTTACCAGTGTCCAGGAGGCAGGCGCAATTGTGACATCCTAACATCCTAGACTCTATTGCTGTAATTATGTTTACATGTGTTTAGGAACACTGTGCTTGGAATTCTTGCAGTTTGGTGTGCATTTTGTTTGTAACATCTCACAGTTCAATTTCTTGCTTAGAAATGTTTTGAGACCTTTTGTTACACAAGCAACTGACTTGCTCATATCTAAGAACAGTTACTGTGAATGTGCTTTGTTATTTTATGTCAGTGGAATGCTCCATATTGATGGTTAATTCAACCCTAGCATTTCTAGTATCAGAATAAATTGTCGTCCTCTCTTTTGTGAAAACATACATATATCATTTAGGGGGAAATGCAGCTTTAATTGAAAGCTCTAATTTTTGTTTTAAATTTGCTTTTTTTTTTTTTTGGAAGTAGAAGTTAGTGTGACAGAGGACTGAATGGTGTGTGTGTGATAATGAGGTAAAAGGCGGCAACCCTCAGGTCTCCCTGATAACAGGAAGGGAGTGAAGCAAGACTTCATTGTAGTGACTTTTAGATACCGATGGCCGATGAACGCGGGATCAAGATAACCCCGAGTCCAAAGGAGTCAACCCCTCAAGGACAGGAACAAGACAAAGTGTGAAACAGGAATTAGAAGATAACGGGAAGCCGTCATGTTTGCAACACTACGAGTGATTGATATGAGAAAGCAACACGACACTGCAAGATCCATAGGCGTGAATGGGGATGGATCACTATAAATATGGGGTAAAAAGCTGAAGACTTTGGGTTTGTTCTGCAAACATCCAGGAGCATCGGATTCGCAACCGACAGAGCCTGGCTCCACTCTCATGTTCAGTCCACCTGGCCAGTGGACTGGCTTGAGTAACTCAGTAAATATATTCTACCTGCAGAACTCTCTGTGCGTGCGTGCATGCGTGCGTGCGCAGGCAATTGCTTTTTGAAATCTCTGTATTCACAATCAACACAGCGTATTGCCTTGTCCCTCCTGAATAAGGTCCTGCTGTTTATTTTATTTATAAGTATAACAAAGGCAAATCTCTTGGTTAATGTGATATTCTGATGAGACCTGAGGGAGAAAAGCGAGATGAGGATGTATAGCACAACCTTGTCCCCATAAAAGATGGTATATGGTGAGTTGCCCAGGAGTGCTCCCAGCACTCCTATTTGTCTTGCTGAAGTAATGACAGCCAGGAAGGAGGCTTTAAAGGAGAGGTGGAGGAGAGAGCAGGTGGTCATCAGATTAAAGGGGATTCCCTTTAGAGCTTTAAGAACCAGGTTAAGGTTCCACCAGGGGCTGGGTCTCAAATAGAAGGAAATTAATAGTATAAACCCTTGAGGAATCTGGTTGTGACAAGGTGCAAAAACTGAGAACCCCTGGTTGGGTGAATGGAAAGTTGTTATAGCAGCCAAATGTACCCTAATAGAGCTCATTGATAGACCTCATTCTTTTAATTCCAGTAGGCAGTCCAGTAACTTGGGAAGCAAAATTTCTGAGGCTTGGGAAGATGGAAGAGAGCAACAAGAGTTAAAGCATTTCCACTTCTAGAGTAAGTCTTGAGGTATTGGGCCTTCTACTAGCCAAAACAATTGATTGAACTGGCTCCGTACAGGTCAATTCCATGTTGAGAGCCATTCAAGAGCCACACCCTGAGGTTTAGAGAGGAAGAGATGAGGTGGATGGGTGACCCTGTGTTCTGTGTCTATAGGTCCGCTGTAGTAGAGATGCTAAGTCTGAGAGGTGGATGAGGTTTGGTTACCGCACCTGTCTTGGCCAGGCTCATGCTATTAGAATATCTCTTCCTCTTTCCATGTAGCTTGAGTAGAGTCTTGATGATTAATGGTATTGGTGGGAAAGCATAAAGCAGGGAACAAGGCCATGGAGTTACCAGCACATCTCCTAGAGAACTGAGGCTGTAACCTTCCTGGAGCACGACAAGCAACATTTGGAGTTGTTTGGTGTGGTAAAGAGATCTGCTTGTGGTAGACCCCAGGGTCTTTGAGCTCCCATTTAGGGTCTTGCCAGCAATGTCTGCTCAGGGAGTCTGCAATTGTATTCTGAAGGCCTGGCAGCTAGACTACTATTATCTTTATTTGATCAGAGTTCTAGGGCTTGTCTACACTTACAGCACTGCAGTGCTTAGTGAAGATGCTACCTACAGGAGAAGCCCTCTTGTCAACATAGTGCCAAGAGTTTGGTTGGTGTAACTGTGTTGCTCACATAACTCCAGAGCAATATAGTTATGTAGACCAGCGTTTAGAGACTGTACTTAAGGATTGTAATCTTGCTCCACTTTGGCAGTAGTTGTAATACACAGCTGCCATGTTGTCTTACATTACTCTGACTGAGTGACCATTTAAGTCATGGAGAAAACACTGGCAAGTGTATCAAACTTTTTCAGCTCCAGAATGTTGACATGAAGCATTGATTCTTGCAGAGACATTTGTTCTGGGCTGTATTTCACTGCAAGGGAACTCCCCATCCTAGCATGTGTTGTGAAAAGCATGTGTCGTGAGGATTCTGATGGAATGGGATGTGAAAATGGGGTTCCCACACAGACCTTCTGTGGGTCTGGAGTCCACTTAAGGGACTCCAAGAACTTTTGAAGCACTGTAAGCTGTTTGGAGAAGTTGTGTCTGTTTGGAGTATATTCTGTTCTTAATCATGTTTGGAGACATCTGAGGTGTAGTCTTCCATAGGTAATCATAGAACCATAGAATATTAGAATTGGAAGAGACCTCAGGAGGTCATCTAGTCCAACCCCCTGCTCAAAGCAGGACTATCCTGAGCTAAATCATCCTGGCAAGGGTTTTGTCAAGCCGCAGCTTAAAAACCTCTAAAGATGGAGATGCCACCACCTCCCTAGGTAACCCATTCCAATGCTTCACCACCCTCCTAGTGAAAAAGTTTTTTCCTAATGTCCAACCTAATCATGCACATGTGGCCCAAGAGTTGAAGACAAGCTTTCATGGTTGTTTGTGGGATGAACTACAGCACCCTGATTAGTCCAGACAGGATGGAAAATCTCTCCCTGGGTAGGTAGGCTCTTACTGTTGTGGAGTCCAAAATGTCTCTTGTGAAGTTTATCATTTATATTGAGTTTGTATTGATTTTATGTGATTGAGGCAAAGGTCTAGTGACTGGAACAAGCTTAAGGTTTTGGTCATAGCTGACTGGACCTCTTGGTGTGATCGACTCCTGGTGAACCAGTTGTCCAAATATAGGATTACTGAGCTCTCCCATTAATGGAGGTGAACTGCTGCTACCAAGAGGACCTTGATAAATACCCTCAGAGATGTAGAAAGCCCAAAAAGAAGAACTCAATCTTGGCAACGGTCTGTTTCTTTTACAAAATGCTGGAAGTGAGTGTGTGATGGGTAGGTGACTACATGAAAGTAGGCATCTTGTAGTTTGAGAGTAATGAACAAGCCTCATATATCCAAGGATGGGAGAATGGTTCCCAATGTCATCATTCTGAACTGTTGTGCTACAACATAGTTGTTCAAGTTTCTGAGGTCGAGGATCAGCCTCCACCCTCCATCTCTCTTGGGAACTAAGAAGTAGTTGGAATAGAATCCTTTCCTGATTAGCTCTGTTGGAACCTGCTCTACTGCCCCCAGAAAGAGGAGGGATAGGACCTTTTGCCTTTAGAGCTCTTCATAAGAAGGATCCCTGTAGGACCGGAGGAAGGGAAGTAGGATGGAGAGGCAAACGGATGGAGGTATAGAGTGAAAAGAGATTAAGTAACCCACTCTGATGACTTCCAGTATCCACTTGTCTGAGTAAGGCGTTCCCAGGCAGGCAAGTAGTGGGACAGAATCTCCAAAGAGGAGAAATGCAAAAAGGGGAATCCAGTGAACTGGGCAGAGTGATGCCCTCAGCCAAGGTGTTAAAACTGCCTCTTAGAAGCAGAAATTGATTGAGAAGAAAAAGAGTTGGGTGGGGCCCTTGCTTTTGCTACTTGGCCCTTCTCCTGAAGGACTCGTGAGGCTTAGGGAAGGTGAACTGCTGAGGGCACTGGAATGGCTTGGGTATCTGCGATGTCTGAATCTTGCTAATTTGTCTTTTCGTTGCAGCCCCATAGATTTCGCAGTGACCATAGAGTAGCCCTGGAGTCTGATTGAAAGAGGAGTCTGTATGCCCACTGAAGAGCTTAGGTTCTTCAAAGGGGAGATCCTTGAACATGGTCTTTATTTCTCTTGTAAGACTCAAGGACTGGAGCCAGAATGGTGTTCTCTTGACCACCATCGTGGCCGTAGATTTGGAGGCTGTATCGATTGCATCTAGGGCAGCTTGAAGGGAGGTTTTTCTGACCAACTGCCCCTCTGCAATGATGGACTGAAACTTGTCTCTCTGATCTTGTGGCAAATGTTCAATAAAGTGTGTAAATTTTGAATACATGGTAAAGTTGTATTTAACCAGCCAGGCCTGAGAATTAGCAGCACAAAATTGAAGAGAAACTAACAGATAGCTTTTTCTGCCCAGTAATCCAGTCTCTTGGATTCCTTGTCTATTGGAGAGGGTCTAGATGAAGTTTGGCAACTCCTTTTATTGGACACATCCACCATTAAGGGGTTAGCGCAACAGTGGGGGGAAAAAGCATTCCATTCCTTTTGGTGGAATGTAGTACTTTTTGTCAGCTCTCTTACAAGTGGGTGGAATTGTGCTTAGTGTTTGTTTGTTACAACGTATGTGCAGAGGATAGTAATGCCTCAACAACAGGTAAAGTGATCTTCTCTTGAGGATTAATATTCAAAATGTCTACCAAAGAATGTTGTGACTCTTGGACTTCCTCTACTTGGATTTGGAGAGAGTCCGCCAGTGTCTTCATGAGGTCCTGGAATGTTTTAATATCATCAGCCTGGGGAGGGACGTAGCATAAACACCTAATCTGGGGTGAAGAGGGCTTGGCTGAAGGAAGTGACACCTCCTTAGGTTAAGGTTCTGGCTCCTGCTGTGTATTGTGGAGTACTGAAGAATTGCATAGTACTGGGCAATGAAGATATGGTGGCTGTGGATGGGATCATATTAGTGGGGTGCCTGTAATCTCTTCCTGGCATCCTATAAAATTGGTTGCTAAATTGGCCCCAAGGAATACCTCCCATTGAGTACCCTATAAGGGAGGGGAGGTCTCCCAAGAATGGGTTTCAAAGAATCATAGAAGATTAGGTTTGGAAGGGATCTCAGGAGGTGATCTAGTCCAACCCTCTGCTCAAAGCAGAACCAACCCCAACCAAGGCATCCCAGCCAGGGCTTTGTCATGCTGCGCCTCAAAAGCTTCTAAGGATGGAGATTCCACCATATCCCATTCAAGTGCTTCATCACCCTCCTGGTGAAAAAGTTTTATAAGTTGACCCACCCCTTTTCTTCCTTTCTCTGGTTAGGGAAGTGTATTTCTTCTTCTTTCAGATCTTCATGTCCAAGGTTGCAAATGACTTCATGTCCAAGGTTGAAGCTTGACTGGTGACTGAAGCAGCTTATGATGTTGCGGCCCTTATACTGAGGGCGCAAAGGGAGGGGCAGGGGACAAAGTAGACCCCTTGAGAGCTAGAGTATATTTCATTAAGGGGAGTTTTAGTTTAGTCTCTTATCTGTTTTAGACCTCCCCTTAAATCCCAGATAGACCTTGCACTTTGAGGGGTGATGAGAGTCTCCCAAACCCCACAGGCAACTTGAATGTCTGTCACTGCTGGACACTTTGTCACTTGCAAAGACCTGTTGCAAGTCTGGCAGGGCTTAAACACTGGGTTCTCATGGATCACAAATTGTGCTTCAGCACAAACCAATGTCCAGGAGTCAGAGGGGGGAATCCCCCTCCAAGAGCATAAAAATAACATGCTAAATGAAATAATGTAGAAATAATATATAGTAAATAACTAAGAAACCAAAATAAATAGATAAAGACTTTCACAAGGTGAAACAAAGGCAGGAAGCTGAAAAGGCTAACAGCAAAGACTCCATCTGGAGTCACAGGTGGCTGAGAAGAGGCTCAATGGTGGCAGGCTCACTCCTGCCTATATCCCCTCATTAAGAGCATGAGGTGTTCTGTGCAAGCACGGGCCTGCAAGCACTACTTTGCAGCCTCTGATAAAGAGCACGTGGGTGTGGCCAAATACCAAATCTTCCATTTGTGAGCAGCAGGTCAAGAGGAGCATGGCCCCTAGTTGATTGCTCCAACACTTGCACCAGGAAGTTGTCCACAGCACTCTCCAAAAACTTCCTGGATTGTCTGTGCTCTGCTGTATTGCTTTTCCATCAGATGTCAGAGTGATTGAAGTCCCTCCCCTAAACAGCCACCAATCCAAAAGGCAATGATGATGTTAAAATGTAGCATATTCCTACCTGTCAGGATTGTCTGAGGCACAGACAGAGTCAATGAGCCCCACATCCAGGGTTCCCTTTACAGTGAGAGAGACAGACATTTATCAACAATGCATATCCTAAAATAAAAACATTTTCTTTCCTGATAAAAATCAAGAACCAAAACCTTGCTTCTAAATTCCTTCAGCTTTAATAAGAACAAGTCAATGAGAAAGATGAAGGGAGATACAAGGCAGACCTCTATGATCTGCAGGGAGCAGACATAAAGGTAGCGCAGGAACTCCACAGAGGAGCTATGATATTCAGTCAGCATTATGAAGCTCTGGGAAAACTTGCATCTCCACATCCCAGTTTCAGAACGAACAAAATAAATATATTGTTATTCGCTTTATACATATCTCCTCTCCCTGTATTTACTTTACTCCAGAATATGTATGGCTCCCCAAACCAACCAGGACCACCATCAATGATGCAACTCACTTTGTCCCACTAAAACTGCTAAGGATTCTTTGTCTCTGGCAGATTCATCCCTGCTCTGCTCTTTCTTAAACCAGTTTTGAAGTCTGCCTGTCTGTAAATCATTAACTGTTCTGCCCACAGTAACTGTGCATAGCTTACTTACACTGTTGAGGAACTATGCCAATGCTGAGTTGGAAATACTTACACAAGACTGACTGAACAATAATGGCTCTAAATAGCAAACTTTCCCAGAACATGGTCCTCTAGTAACTCACCACGGCATTCTTCGGGTTGGCCTGTTCATCTTGCATTTCCGTCAGCTGCTGCGTTGTGGCACTGTGCACTCGACTCAGCACATTAAACCAACCACTGACAATCAGAACAAAACCAAGATTAAGGTTATGCATTTCAAATAGACTCCAGAAAATAATCAGATCAAGAAGGAAACAGAAACCCACCATCTGATGAAAAAATTATTTCACTCACTTCTTTCCCATAATTCTCAAACTGTCTTAGCCTGGTTGGAAGCTCAACTTTTTCCCAACTGTCCATTTATCCCTGGAATATCTACATATTGTGATGGGGTCAGGCCGGACGGCTATGAAAAAGTACTAGAAGGCAGGTATATTAGCCCCAGGGTCAGCAAAGCCTTATTCCCTGGGTGATTCAGCTGGGGCTGATTAGGCAATTAGGCCACCTGGGGCTGCTTAAATAATTAGGCCACCTGGGGCTGATCAGGCAGTTAGGACACCTGGGGCCAATCAAGGAGCCCTGCCCCAAACACTTAAAAGCCTCCAGTGCAAGCAGGCAGTGTGGGTTGTGGAGTGAGGAGGTGTGGAGAGATTACAGGTTACAGTTTTGGAGTTGAGAGTTTAAAAGCCTGCAGCTGGGTGCTGGCAGCCTGGAGCTAGGAGACTGCAGCCTGGCAGCCTGCAGTCTGCAGAAGCTTGGGAGCTGCCACAATTCCTGCCACAGCACTGGAGGCAGGCCACCAGCTGGGGTAGCAGGAAGTGGTCCACAGACTACCCCAAGGGAAGGTAGCAGTACTCAGGGGCAGAGCGGGCCCCATCCCCTCCCTAAACCTTCCCCCAGCTGCCCCACCGGCCAGGCCGGAAGAGCGCAAGACCCACGAGGGCGGAGTACATCTGTTCCCCCCCCCCCACTCTGTTACAATATGCTCCCAGATACTTGGCCTCACCAAACCCTGGGCAACTGTTCCTACACAATCCAGCTCCCCACTGCCAGTTTGAGGAACCAGAAGTGGGTTATACGATGCACACCTGCCAGGGAGGTTTTCTGCAATGGAAAGGCAAGGCTGGTTGGGACTCATTCCAGATAAGAGTTCTGACCTGCCTCAACCCCCAGAAACTTCTTGGACTAGCTCCCCTATTTGACCTTTGTACAAATCCTAAAATCAGATGGTTTCCAACTGGTCTGTTTTATGATATAACTAAAAGGGAAGGATGTGACAGGGGTTCCTCTTCCAGATAAAAGGCTTGAGAGTGAATCATTATTGTAGAACCAGCAGAGAACTAATCCCATTCTAAACTTTCAGATAAGAAGCATCTGGATTTTGTAGAGGTGTCACTAACAGAAGTGTTAAAACTACAGTAGTTTGCCTTTTCTAGTACAAGTTTAGGAGTTTTCCTTTTCCTTGGAATCAAGGCTGCTATGGTGAGGAGAGGGACTGACATTTAATACTTATTTCTACTATCTGGCCAGGAAGCCAGAAGGAAAGGATATGAGTCATTCTCTGGGTTTACACTCAGGTTTTATCAGATGACTCTGCAGACTCTGATAAACTGCAGCTTTCATTTCGTCTGCTGGATAAAACAAAGTCCCTCTCCAGGTTGCCTCAATTATTTACAGAAACCATGAATGGCTGGTATTGTTCACCTTGTATTTTATTTAATAAATAAATCAGCTATTAGATGTTCCAGTTTATAATAAGCGTAGCATGAAAAACTGTCCTTATCAAAGTTATGCTTAACTTAGGTCATATTACAGAAGTGAAAGATAATGTATACTCTCAACAAAGAGATCAAGCCTGAATTCCCATCTCATTTCTGGGGATGGGAAGTCTTACGAGCAGGCATGATATTTGTTGTTAGGGCAGAGTGGAATGAAACTTAGGAATGAATCCCTTTCCACCCCAGCAGAGGAAAAGTAATGGTCTTTCCAGGACAGAGCTGAGGTTCTTTGTAGAAGCAGCATGGAAATAGATAATAAATTCCCTCTTCTACCTGGCATCTTCTGGTGACTCTGCCACAATGTGGTAAATTCTGTCCTCTGTCACGATATCCAAAGCATTCTCCTTCTCATGAATATCCACAATCTCCCTGTAACGAAGTAAACTGTAAGAATCAGCAAGCTGAAAAACTTTCATAAGTATTCCATTTATTCCTGATTTTCCATGCTGTGCCATTCACTATAGAAAATGAAATGAATAGAGTCTGGCACTTCAACACTTTTCTTGACACACAGGAATTCCCCTGGTCAATAGCAAGAATTTCTGAATCCCCCTTAAGATGGCTGTACAGTTAACCTACACAAATGCAGAAGGCAAACTTATCAATTTTATACTTTTTTAAACCCATCAGCAAACAGATTTGAGGGGCCAGAAAATAAAAATAAAATGGGGAGGTGGATAAGTGCGGCTATTTATACTAGCCATGACTGGTCATTCATTTTGTTTCTTTGTTCTCTAGGTGGAAACATAGTATGAGGACCTGACTCAATCTCTGGGTTCTACCATTAGAAGACAGGATATGCCTGGCTCTAGTAGCCGAAACTCTGCCCACAGGATGGGGGAAGGAAGGCACAGCAATAAAACTCATCCACAATCATACTTCACTAGGAACTCTGGAGCTGTCTGGAATAGCTCTGAGGCAAATGGAGCCAGGGGTAGGGCACAGCACTTGGGCGATGTGCTGAATTAGTGCCTCTCCTGGGCAGCCTGTCAGTGGCTCCGATGCAGCCTCAGCTGGAGTCTGAAGCTGCTCCCTAGACTGGACAAGGAACTAGAAAATGTACAATAGGGAGCAATCCTGCTCCCCCAGAGATAGACTGCTTGATCCCACAGGATTTTCCTTCTCCAACCTCTGATTCTACTAGACCTTTACAATATTTCTAGGTTAGTGCAGCAGCACCAGACCCTTGTTACTAGTGATATGGACAGAGAACACTGGAGTTTTATAGATTTAATTCTTCTCACTCACTTTGCCCTTCTGATGTCTATTGTTCCCTTCAGCTTTTCTTCACTGTCATTCTCAAAGTACATCAGCTTAGATTCTCGAAGAACAAACCAGCGGCGCTTCCAGTTACGGCGAGACAGAGTTGACATGCCTCCTCCTTTTTTATAGAGCCAGCCAGACTTCAGGGCCTCTTGCTTAGTTCGAAACCACATAAAGGCCTCATTCTTCAGAACACACCATCGCCGTCTCCATGGGTTCATCAGACCCCCTGCAGAAAGGGAACAGTGCAAGATATTATCAAACCTGCAGCATCATGCATCTCTCTAGTCTAATCCTTGTGTCTCAGTTAGACATCTGGGCAACATTTCAGATCAGTTCCTGGCCTTGCATAGCAGGAATTGAGGACTGTGGAATAGAAATAAGGCTGGCATTAGGGTTAGGACAAAGAAGAAACAGTTACTAACCGTCTGTAACTGTTGTTCTTTGAGATGTGTTGCTCATGTCCATTTCAAGTAGGTGTGCAGGCATCACGTACACAGTCCACTGGAAAGTTTTCCCTGAGAGGTACCCTAGGGTCAGCTGGGGAGCCCCCTAGAGTTGTACTTCCATGGTGCCTTATATAGGGCTCTGCCAACCCTTCACTCCTCAGTTCCTTCTTGCTGGCTAATTCCAACAGAAGAGTAGGCGTGTGGGTCTTGGAATGGACATGAACAACATGTCTCGAAGAACAGTTAGTTACAGAAGATCAGTAACTGTTTATTATTATTCTTTAAGTGCTTGCTCATGTCGATTCCAAGTAGGTGACTCCCAAGCCATACCATAGGAGGAGGAGCCAAAACACAAACATCCGCAGACTTCAGAACTCCCTGCCGAAAGCAGCATCATTTCTGGCATGCTGAGTAATAGCATAATGTGCTGTGAAAGTGTGAATCGAGGACCATGCTACAAATGTCCTGAATCGGCACCTGCATCATCAATGCTGCGGAGGATGCCTGAGCACTCATGGAATGGGCCATTACTGCTGGTGCGGGCACTTTCGCCAGGTCATAACACTCCTTGATACAGGAAGTAATCTAAGACGAGATCCATTGAAACAAAACTGTCAGCCCTTTCCTCCTGTCAGCTACCTCTACAAACAGCTGTATTGTTTTCCTGAATGATGAGGCCCTTCTGACATCCAGTGAATGCAGCCTATGCTCCCTACTATTAGCTCGGATACCCTTCTGGACAATCTTATGGCTACAAGAAAGGCCACCTTCCAGGACAGGTTAAGAAGCGAACAGGACTCAAGGGGCTCAAACAGAGGACCTGTTATTCCTGACAGAACAAGGTTGAGGTCCCATTGGGCCACCGGCAAATGTGTTGGTGGCTACAGTCTGTCCAACCCCTTCAGGAACCGCATAACCATGGGGTTGGTGAAGACTGAGCACCCAGACTCCCCAGAGTGAAACACTGAAATGGTTGCCAAATGCATCTTAATTGATGACCCTGCCAGGCCTTGTTGCTTTAGGTGAAGCAAACAGTCCAAGATTGATGGGATTGACACCCCTGTAGGTAGAATACCCCTTCCTGCTGCCCAAACAGAAAACCATTTCTACTTCGCTAGGTAAGTAGCCCTAGTGGAGGGCTTCCTACTACTGAGGAGAACCTCCCTGACCTGCTCTGAACAAGCTAGTTCCATGGAGTTCAACCACAGAGCATCCATGCTGTGGCTGTAGCAACTTGAGGTTGTGGTGCTGCAGGGTGCCATGATCCTGGGTGATTAGGTCTGGGAGAAGAGGCAGAGTGATCTGTGTTTCCACTGAGAGATTGAGCAGCGTAGTGAAGCCCTCCCTTCCAAAGCTGACTGGAGCAGTCTTTAAGACCACCTTTCCCTCCCAGTCCGAGTTCACAGCCATGGTCATGGAGTCTGACTGTACCGAGTCTTTAAACTTCTCCATTGACAACCAGGAGTTGAAGCATATCTACTCAGGATCTCCTGTTGATTTGCGATCCAAAGCTGGAGCCCCCCCCCCGGCCCCCCCCCGGCAAAGTACACCTTCCACCCAAAGAGCTCCAACGTCTTGCTGTCCTTGGCCTTCGACGTGGGCACATATTGTCCTTGCCTCTCTCATTTGCGGCAGCCACCACCAACTACCTTGGTAAGGGCTGGGTATAGAAATGCTCATGGTCCTTGGATGGCACAAAGTATTTCCTCTCTACCTTCTTCGCTGTAGGGGGTAGAGAGGCAGAGGTCTGCACAAGATCCTTCTGGTCTCCCAAATAGTTTTTATTAGTGGGAGAGCTCCCCTGGAGGGGCCCTCTGGGGCGAATATGTGCACCATAGGGTCAGCCCCTTCCACCACCTCCTCCATTTAGAGGCCAATAATCTGAGCTACTCAATGCAGTAGCTCCTGTTGTGCCCTGCTGTCGTCTGGTATGGAAGCCGGAGTAGCTCCTGCTATGGACTCATCAGGAGACAAGGAAGAGGACATCCTAATGGCACAGCAGATTCCTGCCCCTCAGCACCAGCTGGGTCACACGGTGCCACATCGCTCTTCACAGTGCTGGGGTCTCCGGGTTTGTCCAGCTCGGTGCCGGTGTCCAAGACATCTCCAGTGTCCAATGGGGAACTTGCTGCCAAGTTGGAAGGTCAGGGTCTGGATTCTGATGCAAAGGAATATGACATGCCCAACTGGGACCCCTGGGCCTGGTGGTATGCTCACGGGGTCCAGAATGGCCACTGCAGGGGCATCTGCCATTGGGGTAGCCACTGCATCAAAGGAGGATGTGGCGCTTCCGCCCTCTGATTCCTGCCTCAGTACCAGCTCCTCCTGGATGTAAAGGACTTCTACCTCAAAGTCTGATAAGAGCCTCTTGCTGCACGGAGACCAAGGCTATCTGGTGTGGGATGTTGCCGGGGAGTGGTGCCGAGGGAAACAGGAACTGGCCATTATCTCCGGTTTACTCTTGAAGGGCACCGAGGTTTTCTTTGGTGCTGGGGCTTGAGCCTGCTCTCATCGAGGGTAGGCCGGCGGGTCTGTATCTTCAATCAGCTTCCTTGGCACCCCAAAAGCCTCAGGAGTGCAGGGGAGTTGCAGATCCTTCTCCTGTATCTCCCTCTGTGGAGACGCCATAGGTGCCGGCCTTGACAAACCCCTGCCCAGGGCCGAAGTCAATGATGCTGTGCCTTCTGGATCAGGGCTTAAGTGGCCCAGTCCAGGTCTCACTTTGCTCACATCCCTTGTGGAAGATCTTGCTGTTGGAACACAGTATCCATTGAGTCAGAGTCAAAAGCCAGAAAGGACCATTAGATTATTTAGTTTGACATCCTATATGTCACAGGCCATTAAATTTCACCTCTAGATTGATAACTTGGGTTTGATTAAAGCATCATCCCAGAAAGGCATCCAGCCTGGATCTGAAGACATTGTGAAATGGAGACCTCACCCCCATATCCTTTGGTAGTTTATTCCAATGGTTAATCACTATCACTGTTAAAATGGTGTGCCTAATTTCTAATTTAAGTGTGTCTGGCTTTAGCTTCCAGCCATTGGTTCTTGTTATGCCTTTCTTAACAAGATTAGAAAGCCCTTTCTTACCCAGTATGTTCGTACTCAGTATGTTTTAATCAGAAAGTTGCACAGTACTCATTCCAATGCTTTACAAAAGACTAAGGGCCACACGGAGACTTAATGCACAACAAGTCAGGCTGTAAATATCCACATCACTGGCTTGCCATGCGGATCCTGCTACTGCACACTGAAAGTTTCATACTGCTTTGATATATGCTCTTTAATTCTGGTATAGACACCTGGGCTTCAGATGGGGCCTGGGCTCTAGGACCCTGCAAGTTGGGAGGGCTCCAGAGCTGGGGCTGCGGCCCGAGCCCAAAGACCTACACCACAGTTAAACAGCCCCTTAGCCTGGGCCCCACGAGAATGAGCCAGCTGGCAAAGGCCAGTTACAGGTGTCTAACTGCAGTATAGACAAACCCTTAGTGGTTGGCAAGCTAGTGCTTTGTAGTTTTACATTCTGGCTTGGCACACACTATGTCTCTGTGTAGACATGCCCTAGATATACTAAATCTACAAAGTTCCTTTATCAACCAAACATGTAACCTCATCAATATCAGGCTCGTTTGACAAGACAGATTTTCAACAAACACGTGATTAGTATTATATTGACTCAAAGATCATAGAATCATAGAATATTAGAGTTGGAAGGGACCTCAGGAGGTCATCTAGTCCAACCCCTTGCTCAAAGCAGGACTAACCTCAGCTAAATAATCCCAGCCAGGGTCAAACTGCAGTTTAAAAACCTCTAAAGATGGCAATTCCACCACCTCCCGAGGTAACCCATTACAATGCTTCATCATCCTCCTAGTGAAAAACTTTTTCCTAATGTGCAAACTAGACCTCCCCTACCGCAACTTGAGACCGTTGCTCCTTGTTCTGTCATCTGCCACCACTGAAAACAGTCTAGCTTCATCCTCTCTTGAACCCCGTTTCAGGTAGTTAAAGGCTGCTATCAAATCCCCTCTCATTCATCTCTTCTGCAGACTAAACAGGCCTAGTTCTTTCAGCCTCTCCTCATAAGTCTTGTGCTCCAGCCCCCTAAGCATTTTTGTTGCCCTCCGCTGGACTCTCTCCAACTTGTCCATGTCCTTTTTGTAGTGGGGGGCCCAAAACTGGACACAATACTCCAAATGCGGCCTCACCAATGTCAAATAGAGAGGAATAATCACTTCCCGCGATCTGCTGGCAATGCTCTTACTAATGCAGCCCAATATACTATTAGCCTTCATGACAACCAGGGCACACTGCTGACTCATATCCAGCTTCTTATCCACTGTAACCCCCAGATCCTTTTCTGCAGAACTGCTGCCTAGCTCGTCAGTACCCAGTCTGTAGCTGTGCATGGGATTCTTCCATACTAAGTGCAGGACTCTGCACTTGTCCTTGTTGAACCTCACCAGATTTCTTTTGGCCCAATCCTCCAATTTGTTTAGGTCCTTCTGTATCCTATCCCTCCCTTCCAAGGTATCTGCCACTCCCCCTAGCTTAGTATCATCTGCAAACTTGCCGAGTGTGCAATCTACGCCCTCTTCCAAATCATTAATGAAGATGTTGAACAAAACCGGCCCCAGGACCGACGCCTGGGGCACTCCACTTGTGACCGGCTGCCAGCTAGACATGGAGCCATTGATCACTACATGTTGTTGAGCCCTTTGCTCTAGCCAGTTCTCTATCCACTTTATAGTCCATTTATCCAACCCATATTTTTTTAACTTGCTGATAAGAATACTGTGGGAGACCGTATCAAAAGCTTTGCTAAAGTCAAGGTATATAACGTCCACCGCTTTCCCCTCAGCCAGAGAACCAGTCACCTCTTCATAGAAAACAATCAGGTTGGTCAGGCACGACTTGCCCTTGGTGAAATGTGCCCTTGGTGAAATGGCCTTGGTGACATCTTTAAAATGTGGTGTCCAAAACTGAATACAGTATTGTAGCTGAGGCCTCACCAAAGCCAAGTAGAGTGGAACAATTACCTCCCTTGTCTTACTTACAAAACTTCTATTAATACATTCCAGAATGAGATTTGTCTTTTTCATACTGTTGAATCATATTCAATCTATGAGCCACTGTAACCTCTTAATCCTTTTCTGTTGTATTGCTGCCTCCCAGTTATTTCCCATTTTGTGCTCATTCTTTTAATTTTTCCTTCCTAAACATAATTCTTTGTACTTGTCTTGATTGTTTTTCTACCACTATCAGCTCTCTCTACAATAAAAAGGTATAGTGAAAACAAATCAAGTGCTCCCATTTACTCCTAATATAAGAACAATGGGGCAATCAGTGAAATTTAAAATAGACACAAAGGAAATACTTTTAACACAATGCATGATTATCCCATGTCCCTCACTGCCACTAGATACTGTTGAAACCAATACCTTGGGATTCAATAAGGGAGAAATTCACAAAGCGGCCTAAGGGAAATAAACACTCAATGCCAAAATTAGAAGTTATCTGAAACTCCAGTTGGAAGTTATGCACCTATTTCCCTTAGGTTCCCTTGAAAGTCCCAGCCTCAAAGATAATGAATTTTTATTGATCATGCAATATCCAAAGTTACAATAGAAAGGATTATAAATGCAGAAGGGTCATCAATCCTCTAATTTCAATGTATAAAACATTCACCAATTGAAGGGAAAAAAAAAAACTTCCCCTCTACCTGTGTTATTCCATAACCGTCCACCTGCACTGTACTCTGAAGCAGGTGGTACTGGCCCTTGTTTTAGGACTCATCTATGCAGTGACATCCAGGAAAATTTATCTGAATTAACTAAAGTTTTGAATTTGAAGTGGATTTGTTAAACTGCATTAAACCCCTGTGTGAACACACTCATTCAGAATTGAAGTGGCCTTAATTCGGCTCTGCTTAATTCACTTTGGAAGTGAATTAAACTAAACCAAATTAAGGCCACTTAAATTCTAAATAACAGGGATTTAATGCCTACGTTCTGGCAAGGGGAAGCAATGTGGATGTGAACTTGCTTTTCTGAAGGGTCTCTACCTGGCGCTGTCTCCCAGCAACCTGAAATCCTCCTTCCTCCCTGGCATCACCTCCTTTGTGGTCATGCAAGAATCCTAGAGATTATCCAGTCCCACATATCCCATCCTAATATTTATGTACTGTTGTCTCCACAATTGTGTAGCTCAGTGTTGCTCATCTGAACTGCAAATACCTCAGTGGGTATCCTAATCTGGGGGGTAAAAAAGGATTTCACTAACAGGGACATCCACTCTAATCCCTTCTAAATCTCTCTTCTGCATAGATTTCCAATTTTTTCTTTCTTAAAAAAAAAAACAGAAAAAACATAAGAGAAATAAAAAGGAAAATGTGTGGCGGAAGGAAGGGAGAAGGGGCATGGGGAACAAGATTCTCTCAGTGCTTTCATGATACATACTACAGCCACTTACCCTTCATGTAGAGATAACTGTGAAAATAGGGTGGTCCTGAGCCATTGAAGATGGTGACCTGGCCATTGCAGAATTCTTCATCTGTGTCTATGTAAATGTCCACTTCCTCCTCACTGTACAGAAACTAGAAAAAAATGAATAGCTCAACTTCTCTAAGTCTACTGGGGGGATGAGGGCAGAACAACAAGAATGCAGCAGTCACATAGCCAGATGTCAAACTTAGTTAATTCTACCATGTGTCCCTCTTACACAATGCAAGCAATTAAAATAGGGGCTTGACACCCTCATACACTAGCTGCTAAAGCCAAAGGAGCTGCCTCCAGTTACCTCAAGTGACAAACCCTTCTATAATCTGTGGGTGGTTCCTGATTATCAGGTAATAAGCATATCCTGGGCTAAATGAACTCTAAGGCCAAAAACACAGAATATTAAAATATTCTATTTAGTCGCTTTCCCAGCACCTTGACTGGCTACTGTCCTCAGAACTACAACCATATGCCCACAACAAAAATGGCTGCCTCAATTTCTGACCTTCCATCCCCATCCTGATAGAGTCAGAGGAAGCATACTTGCTTTTGGTCTGTGCATGGACAATTTCAAAGGCAGTCGCCTATTAGTACACAGAGATCTGTACAGTCATTGGAAAGCCACTGAGAAATAACAGTCAACTGTATTTAACTCTATGGTCCAACTGGCTAATAGTGGCCCTCAGCCAGAATAGTGTGTTACACACTTTCAATCCTGATTCCTCTGTTTTGAATAATGTTTGCTTTGACTAAATGAGAGTTTAATACTGATGAAGGCAGCCCCTTCATCCCCCTACAAACTACATGCACTCTGTATTCGCTCATCTCCTCATCTCACTCTGCAATTCCCACTCTCCCTGCTCTTCATTCTCACCCTTTCCCCTCTCATTCACTCTCCTTCTTGCTCACTTCATTCAAAATCAAATAGTACTGCCCTTGACCTCTTTGTGGGCCCTGCTTCTGCTGCTGTTCCCTGTTCCTGCTAGTCTTCTGGGCTCTAGAAGGACCTCTGAGTGGTGGGGGCAGGCACCACCAGGATTTTTCACCCTCCCCCATCGAGCTAGAGGAGAATAGCTACTGGAACTTTGCTCCCTCTCCCTTGAGAGGGGAAATCAAGATGGGATCTTCATCCCCGCAACAGGCCTCAGGATGGGTGGGTCTGCTTGGCACACTGCTTCAAGCATAGGATCTAAAGCTCTCATCTAGTTTACAGTCACTCTTCATGCTCTAAAACTGCAGCATGAAAAGCAAGTTGAGTCCAGATTACAGCTTCTGCCCTGCAGCTTCACCCGAAGACTGCCTGTGCACTGCTGGAGAAATGCAGCACAGGGCCAACTAGCAGGGTCACCAGAAGGAACCATAGTCCTAAGAGCCTGAGCAGTTGATGCTGCCACTCAAGTGCGGTAAGAAGATGCAACATTTCTAACCATTACATCAATCCTACAATTAATGGAGAATTATGAAACTCGCTAACCAGATATGCAGTGCTGCCAGACCCACGTTTGGCAGTGTGGAAAGCAGGAGGAGGTCGAGGAGTAAGGAACATGGGGATGGCATTACTGAGGGGAAATCTAAGCCAAGTTAGAAACTTGGGTGCCATGTTAGTATTACAGAAGGGTAAAAACAAAGAAGAAAGTAATTTTAAGGCTATCCTGGTTATAACAGAGCATGTTATCCCCCTTTAAGGGAAGGTACTGCCAGCCTGTCTTTTACTGGAGCTCAGCCCTTTAAGACAAGGGAATTCTGAGAGATCTGGGCTCTAAGAGGGATTGATGGGAGGTGTAGTCCCAGAGCACGTGACAGAGGAACAATGTGATGATAGTAGGTGTCATGCGGACGGGATTGAGAGGGGGCGGGTGTCACGCGGGCTGCATTAGGAGGGGGGGTCATTGGTGTTGTTT
>ML675620.1:74246442-74275642 GCA_007922155.1 Mesoclemmys tuberculata | reverse complement strand
GACCCTGGCATTATCAGTGGGCTACCCTGGGCACGGACGGGTTACAGCGGGAATTTGTGTTATTTGACATTAATATGTCAAAATCATAGCAATTCATGTAAGACATGCCATGTCAGGTACTGTTAGAAAGGTTATGATATGCTGAATAAGATGATAATATTTGTGTTCATGTGTAATATGTGCGAGGAAAGTTATGGAGATCTTTGATATACCTGTATTTCAAACTGTGCTATATAAGACACACCCCAGACAGAGAGGCAGCAGGACAATAACCTGCTTAATGGCTCATCAAGACCTTTCAGAAGACAAAGGCCCAGGAAGAAACTAAAGGCATCCCAGACGAGTTACCAGGATTGGCCCGTGTGACTCTGGACTCCATTTTGGTTCCTGTAAAGTTCCACAAGCCACATGACCAGTGACAGAGGGTATATAAGATCAAACCACAGCAACCATTTTGTCTTTGATCTTGTCCAGCTGCAGACACACCTCTGGATCAACACACTTTGCAACTGAACTGAAGAACTTAGACCCATTCAGGTGCTGGATGTGTACCAGAGGAACTATACAAGCCTGCAACTCCACAACTCTTCTAAAACCTGATGTATATGGACTTTTAAATCGTTTGTATGTATCTGATTGCTTTAATCCTTTAACATTTCTCCTATTGTTTTCTTTTTATAATAAACCTTTAGTTTTAGTTACAAAGGATTGGCTGGCAGCGTGGTACTTTGGGTAAGATCCAAACTTATAGTGACCTGGTACTGTGGCTGGTCCTTTGGGATCAGAGGGAATCTTTTGAGTAAAGAGCACAGAGTCTAAATAACTGGTCTCTTTACTGGACCTAATGGCAGTTTGGGAGCCAGAGACTGAAATGCAGTAAAGGGGGCTGTGTGTATTTACACAGTGGCTTCTTGATAACCAGTGTGGGGGAATCAGAAGCACTGTTTGTGGCTGATTGGGAAGTCTGACTTCAATGTTGCCACCAGTGCTGGGAGAATTTGCTCTCCTGTTACAGCCTGCCTTGACCCTGGCATTATTAGTGGGCTACCCTGGGCACAGACGGGTCACAATAGGAAGAGGAAGATCTGTGCTGCTCTACCAGGTAATGGCTGGAGGAGAGTACACTCAGCCCTGGAAAGGGACTGTGGGAAAAGGCCTGGGCGAAGCAAGAAGGAAACCATCCGATGCACAGTTGACTAGATGTGTTTTGTTGTTGTGAGGAGTGCTTTTTAGTTTTGGGGACAGGGGGCGGGGAGGGGTTGCCTTCCTCTTAAGCATCACAGATTGGCTACTGCTAAAGAGGAGACATTGGACTAGATGGACCAGTGCTCTGAGGTGGCAGAGAATTCTCTTTCTAGGTGCCTGACTGGTGTGTCTTAGTCACCTACTCAGTGTCATACTGCTCACCAGATCTGGCCTCGGGAAGGAACTTTCCCTCTGTTCAGACTGGCTAGGACCTTGGGATTTTCCTCAGCAACATGAGACATGGTTAACCTGCTTGGATCATCTGGGCATCTTTCACCTCATCAGTTCCCTGCCACTGCAGAAGACTTGGGCATTGATGATACCCTAATTTCTCCCGTTCTCTCCCTGTGGCACACAGTCTCCTGAGAACTGAAATGCTTTAGTCTAAAGCATCTGGGTTTAATAGAGGGGTATCTGGGTGAAAATTATTGGCCTGTGCTATACCAGACATCAGACTATATTATCTAATGGTTCCTTCTTGCCTTAGATTCTGAATCTTTGAAAATGAAAAAATAGCACTTGAGTGTGCTGGAAGCACCTGTTGTACCAGCCTTTGTTTAAGACCCCAAGGCCAGAACTTTCAGTGAGTGACAGCAAACCCCTCTGCAACCTGCGTGTAAGAGGGTTATGGTAACATGGTCATGACCAAGTGTGTTTCAATACAGCCAAATGCATGGTGATACATCAATGAACAAAGAACATAGGCTGTAACTGTAGGATAAGGGACTTTATTCTGGAAAGGACTTCAGGGTCAGCTAACCAACTGAACATAAGCTGCAGTGCAGTGCTGTTGTGAAAAAGGCTGGATGGTAAACAGGGGATTACCAAGAAGTATTAGGGAAGTGATACTACCTCTGTATACCACTCAGGTAAAGCCACTGCTAGAATACTGTGACCAGTTCTATTGTCTACATTTTTAAAAGGATGTTAAAGAACAGAAAGGGCTCAAATAAGAATTATAAGAATTCTTGAAGATCTGGAAAACCCACCTAACAATAGAAGACTTAAAGAACTGAAACTAGCATGTTACAGAGAAGGTTAAGAGGCAATATGATCATGGTGCTCAGAGAACAGACACAAAGAGAAGTTATCTGACATAATGGGGCCCTTTCACGTAATAAAATACAGCATAACAAGGTCCAATGGTTGGAAGTTGAACTCGGAAAAATGTAAATGAGAAATATGGTGCAACTTTCAAAAAGTGTATTTAATTAACCACTGGAACAGAATAGCATGGGAAGTGGCAAATTATTCATCATTTGGAATCCTTAAATAGAGACTGAATATCTTTCTAACAGATATGCTGCACTACAACCACAAGATGCTGGTCCCAACAGTGTCACATATCTATCTAAGGTATCTTTATGGCCATCATTACTATTGTATACCAGTCCCTCACAATCTTTAATGTATTTATCTGCACAACACCCACATGAGCTAGGGAAGTATTACCACCATTTTACAGACAACTAAGGCCCAAGTATTTAGGGATTGCGGTGCTGAGCATTGCAACACCTAACTGATGTGGAAGCCTAAATCTCATTTTAAAAAATAGCCTAAATACCTTTAAAATCTTGGCCTAAGGGTGCAAGAAGTCTGTAGTGGAGCTGGGAATTGAACTTGGGTCTCAAGAGTCCCAGATGCCCTAGTCTCACCCTTCCTGTAATTCCCACAGTGGAGGACATTACTGTGTGAAATTCTGTGACCTGTGCCATACAGCAAGTCGGACTAGATCATCACAGTGTTCTCTTCTGGCTTCTATACATAGTAGGTGGCAGCTGAAATCTCCAGGATTTAGGAGTTAAGCATATACTCTGAAACCCTTGCCTAAGCAAGACCAACAGGGGTTTTGGTGACTGGATCAATTCTACCTCTTGTTCTTATGCCCACATTTGCCTCTCTCTCATTGTTACCCATTAGGTCCAATTTTGGAATCCCCCATTACATAAAGGATGTGGACAAACTGGAGAGAGTTCAGAGGAGGGCAATGAAAATGATCAGGGGGTTGGAGCATGTGACTTATGAGGAGAGGCTGAGGGAACTAGGCTTGTTTAGTCTTCAGAAGAGAAGAATGAGGAGGGATTTGATAACAGCCTTTAAGCACCTGAAAGGGGGTTCCAGGGAGGATGGAGCTAGGCTGTTCTCAGTGGTCGTAGATGACAGAACAAGGAGAAATGGTCTCAAGTTGCAGTGCGGGAGGTCTAGGTTGGATATTAGGAAAAACATTTTCCCTAAGGAGGGTGGTGAAGCACTGGAATGGGTTTCTTAGGGAGGTGGTGGAATCTCCATCCTTAGAGGTTTTTAAGGCCAGGCTTGACGAAGCCCTGGCTAGGATGATTCAGTTGGGGTTGTTCCTGCTTTGAGCAGAGGGTTGGACTAGATGACCTGATGAGGTCCCTTCTAATCCTAATCTTCTATGATTCTATGAGTAGGTCTTCCCTGGCAAGACTTAAGCTATTAATGTCAAATCTCTGACGAGAGAACGCGTGACAGATGTTCATCACATTGTTGGAAGGTGCCCAGATAACCTGGTGATAAGCACAGCACAAGAACCTGTACTAAACAGACCGCTGGTGGCTTGAATGGGGGAAAGTAATGATGGAGAGATACATCCCCTCTGGCTTACTGCTGTTGCCAACACATCAGGTCTTCCCTTTCTCTCTCTCATGGACATCATTAGTGTCTGAGTACTGGCCAGCAAGAATTCATAGACAAAGGCCAGAACAGATCTCTTTGATCATTAATCTGACCTCCTGTGTAACAGAAGATGGGCTAAGAGAGTATTATCTACTAATAACTGCACCCAAGGCCAGGAGCCAGAGAATGAAAGCATCAAACTGATGTATATTAAACAGGCACAAAGGTTACAGATGGCAATAAAGTAAAATTGGCTTTCAGCTAAATGTAATAATTCTTACCGAGTCTAGGCTGCCACGATTAGAGTCTATGCTGGTACCATGGGAATGCCTCAAGATCTCCTCACCATTTAGGGGCTCAGCCCAGGTGCTGCCAGTATCTCCAAAACCATCGAACTCCTCATGGTCATAGTCAGACTCCACATCTGGTGGGAAGCTGTAAATTGGCTCTCCCATCTCCCCACTGTTACTCCCCAGGGTTTCTGAGACTGTGTTGTAGATACTTTCTGTAGTGTCAGATGGGGCACTGGGCTCCTCAGAGCCATCAGTTCTTTCCACAGGATGACCTGGAGTGCTGACTACCTCTACCTCACCCCTTCTCAGAAATGGTAGCTTCATATATGTGTCTTCCTCAGAGGAGTTGTCGTTGGTTCTAGTGCCATGTTGATCCAAAACAACCAGGCTGGGGGCAGAGGGCCCATCATCATCAGCATGAAAGCCTTCATCTACTTCTTCCTCAGCCAGAGGTGCCACAAGGCTGCAGTCAATGTTGAGGGTTCCATCACTGGACAGTGAATGTTCTAGGCTTTGCACACTTTCATCCAGGTTTCCAAAATCCAGTAGTTCCAGGAACTCTTGAGCTACCCTGGAAGCTTCCTTCTCTAGCCTCTGGATCTCCTCTTCTCGCTGCCTATTAATCTCATTCTTGGTGTTTTCGCAGGTGATGGACATGCAATCTGCCTTTTGCTGCTGCTGTAGCTTCTCAATCTCCTTCTCTAGCCTTAGGATTTCCTCCATCTGCCTTCTCTCCTCTTCCTGCAGTGGGATCTCCTCCTCCTGGGTCCTTAACACCTCCACCTTAAAGAAATTGTACCAATATCAAATTAAAGAGCCCCACTCTACAGAGGGGCTGCCTTTCTGGGACCTCCAATTTCTCTTCCCCACAGGAGCATGCCTATTGTGTAGCCTCACTTCCCCTCTGTAAAAAGCCACTACATGCATCCTCTCTGCTTTTTCCTATCTGCATCCCTCAGTCATCTGTGGCCCAAAACCCACAGGGGTAATTACTGCATCTTTACCCATCCTCTTTCTTCCAGCTGCCTGTTTCTGGTCGAGGATTCTAATATTAGTTTCAGGTCTCTGTCAAGGACATTTGCCAGGAGGTGGGGATGCACTTCTCCTTCCCACTCCAATACCCAGCTATGGTATCTCCAGTCAAGGCAACTAGGTCCAAATTTTTCAGCTGCTCGTTAGCTTCATTGGAAGGCTAGCTGCTATATTAGAGGACCATGTTTGTACACCAGCGATCCATACTAACATACGGTAGAAACGAAGGTAAATTTCAGTTAATGCACCACAATATACATATGATGGAGAAGACTAGTAAACATTACGAAGGTTTGGGCCCCCTCTTGCCCTCCTATAAGCTAAAAAATGTACATGATAGGTCTACAAGAAATATTAAAGGTATCATGTGAATCCATGTAGTTTCACACACAGAAACATGACAGTGCAGCCAACTAGATGGTCTTTTCCTTTCTGTTTGGGTTAAGGATTAAACTGTTGTTTAGATCCTATTTTATGCTAGTTCAGTATGTGGATTAAAAAGTTATTTCATTCTGATCTCATCTCTCGTTAGCTGAGATGAGGATTAGATGAAGAAGATAAAGGGAGACTAGTAGATGATAAATGGTTTTTACAATCGGCTTGTTCAACATGCTCAGTCATGTTGCTATACCTCAAACAGTGGTGAATGGTTAGATCAGCAATCCTAAAATGGAGATTCTAGCCATTCTAACTCCTTTCCACTCTTCATTTGTTTTGATTGATTCTAACATGTTTTATCACAGTAAAATTAAGGTGCATATTTCAGGAAAAAGCATAGTCAATGAAGGCAAGCAGCAGAGGGGCCTGAGCTACAGAAGATCTCACGAGGAGACACAGAAAAGGAAGAACAATTAAACTTACCTGAGTCACCTGGAGTGTAGCATTCAGCTGCTCCCTTTCTCTGTTCAAAAGACGACAATGGTCAGTTAACGGAAACTATGGAGACATCATCTCTCCATGGTTAAGGGTGAAGTAAGACTCAATTTATAAAGCTGATTTAGTAAAACTAACAAACTCCTTCATACTTGGAATGGCCTATACTGGTACACACATCCTTTACTTTGAGGTAAATCAGGAAATTGGATCAAATGGAGCAGGGTTGGAAGGGCAAGAGTAAAAGTGGCAAGAAGGCAGAGTTACAGAGGCCCGGTCTACACTTACCTTCCAGATTCGGCGGCAGTTAATGGGAGATACACAAGTGACGTAAATCACTTGCATATCTCCCATCAACTTCGCTGCGTCTGCTCCGCGTGCTGTCCACACTACACTGCGCTGAAGGGAACAGCATTCCCTTCAACGTAGTGCTACGCCACTTATCGGGGTGGTTTTCCTGTGTCAATTGCTGGATCGACTGAGCGGGTCTACACAGCCATAGACTCATACATCCTCCTCATAAAAAGATAAGAAGCGGGGGAATGTAGTAAGAAATGAGCATAAGGCCTGTAAAACAGGCTAAGGCATAAGTGGAAAAACCCAAGTGAACAGGAGTATAACTGGAAAAAACAAGTTAACAAACTGGCACAGGAAAGGGCTGATACTGCAAGTATACACATTGCCAAAAAAATTATGTAGCAGGTGCAGAAGGCACCAAGATCTCAAAAAGAACTAACTCCCTACAATGACACTGTGATGAATAGAAATGTCTAAAAGGTGATAAATTGAGCTGTTTTGCCCAAATCAGCCAATTAACGGAAAAGGGTGGTATTAGACTATGTCAAGAGGGTGGCAATTACCTACGTCAAAAGGGGCAGAATGAAATTGTATGTAACAATGTATAAAAGAGGGTGTCAGAGGGAACAATGCCATCTGGTCTCGGGGATAACAGAAAGTCCCGCCATTGGGCCATGGCCATTATAACACTGCATATAGGAAATTGACCCAGAGATACTTGTAGGTCGCTTCTCATTGTGCCACATGCAATAAACCTAGCTCAGGTGCCTTTGTTGCTCAACTAATCCGTGGTCATGTCGATTCATTCGATTGTGAGAGCTGTCTCGGCTATCTGCAGAGTTAAGACAGTACCTACACTGATAAACATTGGTAGCCAACACCATACCACACCAGGAACCCCAGTATGGACAAAAGGAGGTGTCCATCGGGTGTGGTGGGTACCAGGCCTCCTTTGTTGGCTCATATGCCAGAGAATAGAGTAATCTGTGTCACGCAGCTGGACTCCAGAGTGACACTAGTGAAAATGATGGTTCCACTTTCAAGAATTCCTCAGTGGGAGGCTGTTCTGGTGGGATTGTCGGTACCGGAGGGCACCGGTGCAGTGGCAGAAGGACAGGCTTCTCTGGCAACAGCAGGAGAAGTTCATCCTCTGGCGTAGGGACATCATGCGTCAGTGTAGCACCCAAGAGAATAGATGACTTTAGGGAGGGTAAGATTAACTCCTCCGCCATAAGGAATGTCTCCATGCAGCAAGAGGTACACAGAGCACCAAAGGAAATGTTCATGGGGCCTGGAGGTGTCTGTGAGGCTGGCTTGTCTGACCTGTGCATGGGCACCAGTGAAGTGGGTGATGTTGCGTGTGCCGTTGAGCATTCTGGAGGCGTGGGCTCCGAGAGGACTGTCGGCACTACTAGATCCTGTTTGTGCTTGGCCTTTGCCTCCATCTGGGGGATCTTGGGTGCTGGTCAGGCCGGATCCACGTGCAACATCTCAACTGACCTAGCTGGGCTCGGGGAGGAAATGCTACTCGTGAGCAGTCCTCCGTGGGGACCTGTTCTCGTGTCCCTGACAGTCACGCCAGGACTTATCCTTGGTTTTGGTTCTACTGGTTCTGAGCCATGGGCGGTGCTCGAAGAGGCACTCACTGTTGGTGGTGGCTGCTGTACCAGGGGGTCTCCCAGGACAGGATCAGAGTGTGCCCACGACCACATAACATCCTCCATAACATGTTTACAAAGGCAGAGCTCGCAGGCTTCCCTGGTTCTGGGCAGGAAGGAGTTTCAGATGGTGCAGCAGGCTGAGACATGAGCCTCGCCCATGCAGTAGAGGCACTGCTAATGCTCATTGATCCCAGAGAAAGAGCACAGGCAGGAGACAGTTTTTGAAGCCTGGGATCCTGGGCATGGTTCCTGGAGGAGGATGCAGTTCCTGAATGGGGGAAGAAACTACTACACGAACTACTCACTGAAAACTTAACTTTTACTAGTTTTACGGTTAGATAACTATGTACAAACAAGAATAAATCTCTTAGCAGACTAAGACCTTGTCTACACCACTGCTTCCTTCAATGTAACTTACATCATTCAGGGGTGTGAATGATCCCCACCCCTAAGTGACAAACTATACTGACCTAACTGTCGGTGTGGACAACAGGTGTGGGAGAAGCACTCCCTCTGCCATACCTACCACCTCTCACGGAGGTGGAGTTATTATCCAGCAGGAGAGCTCTCTCCCATCCGCACAGAGCACTTCTAGTGTAGACTAGACCTAAGAGAGTGAAAGGAAGAGGGGGTTCTGACTCAGGCCATGTGGTGGTAAGAGGGAAATGGAGAGGCGTTGATCTGCACTACCTATTATACACTTGTCAGAGAGCACGAGGAAACACATAACACATGTGGAACAACAGACACTGCTAAGAAACACTTCCAGACTCAGGTGCATGGCACACAGGCACACCCAGCTATGGAATACACACAGGGGCCATCATTCGAAGAACTTAAAGTTCTTTAAAGAAGTCAGAAATGTGCATAATGGAAAGTGGTAAGCAGTTGAAATGTAATTAAACAGGAAGGCTAAAGAGTTAGAACCATCTGGGACCTCACTTGAGAGCATACTGGGGGGTGAGGGGGAGGTGCAGGTGAATTAGATAGTTGTCCAAAGGCTCTCTCAAGGGACAGAGAGCAGAGCCATTTAAAACAACTCTCCAAATCCCTTCTACAGTCCATTGGCACATCAATAGTCCTTCATGTGTGATAGTACTGAAGGCAGCTAATAGTCTAAAATAATCAGCATGGACAACATCTATCATTAGAGAAGTGTGTTAATCATACACATACTCTACCCTCAGGCTGGCAGAAGAACCAGCTGGAATCAAAGAGATCTGAAAAACATAGATATTGCTGGAGAGGCATGCCACAAACTTCCCAACAATATTCCCCCCAAAAGGGAAATTCAAAACAGTGATAATTAGAGAGTGAGCAAAGGAATCGGCAGGCCGACCACCCTCAAGGAGGCACTGACAATCTATTGTAATGGCCTCAACACCTTTCCACTGGCTTTCACCATCCTGGAGAGACATCAGCTAGAAGACTTCTCCTGATAGACGAGAAAGATGTTTGCTAGATGGCTCCTTGTGATCAAGACCATGCAGGGGTGGGTATGCTTCGTTAGAAATGTCTCTCTAGTCTGAGACCACACAGGCAGGATTTAACAGAAAAGTCACTCCCTAAAACCATACATTAGCATCTTGCAAATGTACAGATGCCATTTCTTCATGTACACACTTCCTTAGGACAAGTGGTGCTGGGAGAGCACAGTTCAGAAACATTTCACTGTATCCCAAGGAACAGCAAGCGTATAAGATCATAAGAACTGCAATACCAGAACAGAGAGCAATCATCCTTCTCACTCAATAACTGGTCATACTGGACAGACCAATGGCCCATAAAGTTTGGGGCCTTGTCTGAGACATTGGCTGATCCTAGATGCTTCAGAGGATAGCATAAAGCTTACTATACCATTGGGAGGGTAGAAGGAAAATATTTATTTAAACCCACTCCTCATATTTCAGAGAGTGTAAGGGTGCTGGGTGGTGACCCCTGGCCAGCTCTGTCACTCCAGCTTAAACAGCTGAGGGGCAGCAGAGCTGATTAGCTGGGCTGTGGACTGACAGCCTGAGAGGAGGCAGCTGTCAGCCTATGGAGGCTGAGCAGTTGCCTGGGCTTGCTTAGGCAAGGGGCAGCAGCTGCCCTGCTGGCCCAGCAGGGTTTATGCGGGCCCAGAAGGGAAGGGGGGGGGCGGGAAAGGGAGTGTGGAGGCTTTGCCTGTCTCCCTGAACAGCCCCAGAGACTGCTGGCTGAAGCAAGGCACTGTAAGGTGGTGGGAATCCATGTACACCTTGTAAATAAAGCACTGGTGACTGCAAACCAAAGGGTCTTCGAGTCCCTTGTGGGCCAAAGGGGAACTGAAGCAGAGGGGCTCCGGCAGAGGAACCCCACACAGCAAGGAACAATGTTGAAGGTCAAGGGGGGGATCAGTAAATTAACTCTTCCAAATGAATGCTGGATAGCCCATTCCTACACAGCTTTTCTACGCTAAGCCACATGCACACCACTCCAATCCTGTCCTTAGGAGACTTGTGCATGCATCCAATTTACTACAATCATGTCTCAAATGACTGTTTCCCTATGGCCTGAAAGTATTGTCATCAAGCCAGGGCCTCAGACCTAGTACTACACCTTGGCAAACTCAGTACTAGAGGCCAGCCCTGTAACTAAAGCTGTGAGAAATAAACAAACAAACAATCTCATACCTTTTCTTCTCTTCTTCCTCCTCCTGTTTCCTCCTAAGCTCCTCCTCTTCTTGCCATTGTCTTTCCTCTTCCTCCCTTCTGATCTGCTCTTCCTCTTCTTGCCTTTGCCTCTCCTCCACCTCCTGTTTCCGTGTCTGTTCCTGTTGCAGTAGGTGCCGATAGAGGTTGCGAGCCAGCTGCCCACGCCAATGCTTCTGCAGGACTATAGCAGAGGCTTTCAGTCGCAGAAGGGCTTTCTTCCAGAAGTGTGCTCGATAGTTCTTCTGGATTGTCACTATACTGACTAGGACCTTTTGGTACTTCTTCCTAAAAACAATGCCAAACAGTTACAGGGCCAGGAATCATTGGCCGCTTCCCTTACAGTCATCTCTCTTGTGTTTCTAAGGAACTGCTCATCATGGTATCAAATTGCTGAACAAATGAGGTGAGCATTCCAGTGCCCATAGGGAGCGCAATTCTCTCCCTCTCTTTCTACCTCATGAAGATTAATTTTCCTCCTGCCCTCTTTCCTGCATCTGACACCTTATTTCTCTCTCCAAAGGACCCTTCTTGGAGCTGCTCTTTTCCTACTTTAACCTGTCTGCCTTTAATGAAATGGAAAATGAGCATGAGATCCCTAGGGGATGAAGGACAGATTGTCATCCACTAGAAGGGGAGTTTCATGTTCCTCAAATCTTACATGAACATTTCTAGGATGTTACCATCCTAGCACACTTGTTTGCCTTCCCACAGACCCCTTGGAATCTTTATAGGGGAAACCACCCTTAGCATCCACCTCACTGGTCACTGAACCTGAAATTGCAAACACAACCTGAGATGGATCCCATAGGATCACCATAAGCATCTGAGATTTTGCTATATTAACCACAATGAAGCCAGGGGTCCAGTAGCAGCAGCTGGATGCAGGCTACAGTTAAAAGTCACTAATTTTTAATTCATATTAAGCCAAGAGGAGGGAACAGAGAAGGGAAGAAGGAAATAGGGAGACAGATGCAGGTTTAAGTAAACTGGTCGGGGACTGTCTCTTCCCCTTACTTCTCTCTTCAGGGCCCCTCCTCCTAGAAAAGGTGGACAGCTGAACACTCAGCCTCCTCTAAGGTGGACACAAGCACATAGACAAAGGGCACTATGACTTTTACAAAACACACCTGCCACAAACTCCACTGAGAGTAATGACCCAGGGCCCTCCTCAGCTCCAATGGTGCTCTTCTGGGTAATCTCTGCCAGCAGAACTTGTAGATGTTAAGGCCAGAATGGGCCATTATGATCATCTAGCCTGACCTCATATATACACAGGCAATAGAATGTCACTCCGTCTGGAGCCTTCTGCTCACTTTCCTGCACTTCCCAAGATAAAGCCAACCTGCAGCCAATACAGTATGGCCACAAAATGCAGTGATCCCGCGCTTCATCCTTATTCAGGAACAAAACGCTGAGGGAATAGGGACCCTGATTCTGCAACTAGAATTTAGTTAACTGTTCTGTTGATGCTGCAAGGCATGGGGCTAAAGCTTGGCTCCCACTCCAAGAGTCATGGAAGTCACATGGGGACAGTGTGCAGCTCCCTCCCCTCCCACCCCCACAGATCCAGATTGGTCCTTTGAAGTTAATAGGGAAGCAACCCAGCTTATCCCCCCAGTTCTCTACAGTTCTTGCAGGGCTAAGAGCAGTAAAAACTTATTTTAGTTGGTGAAGTCAGCACCTGTGACTAGGAGTACCACAGGGAGCAGGTCTGCTAAACAAAATGGGGCATTTTCAATGTGATTTATCTTCTGATTCAGATATTACACTTTAGTGACCATTGAGACACCCTGAGCTCCTGGGAAGTAAAGCAGAGTTTACAGAGCTAACTGTGTGACCTGTCATCCCTTACCTCTTTCCCTGATTCTCCCAAAAACGACCCTGAAGATATGGATGAAGAGGACAGTAAAATCCTATCTTTGGAACTAACTCTTCATGGCAGATTTTACCCTGCACTATGCCCAGCTTAATTTACATAATTCTGGGGAAGCCCTAACAGAAACAGAGATAAACTCTGTTAAGTGCCACATGGCAGCACACTCTAGTTTTGCCTTACTCACTCAAAACCTGTTATGGACTTTTCCAGTACTAATTCCTCTCTATTGGAGGTTCTCTAATGCTGACACAGTGCACCACAGAAATTATCACAAAATAAGGTTTTCTAACCTCACTCTTTTCAACCTTCATCTTCCCTGTTTTCTGGTCCTATACCTTCCTCTGCAATGCCTCATTTGCCTCCAGCTGCTGTATAAGGATTTTTTCTTTTGACCATAGAAGCACCGCTTGATTTGAAGACTAAACTTAAATGAACTGTGTGCATTTACATCTCCCAGTCACTAGCTAGGTACCTTCCTTTCCAGGAATGTCACAGAAGAGACACTGCAGTTTTCCCTTAGCAATACCACCTAGAAACTAGTTTTTCCTCTATGTTTTACAATGTGATAACTCCTCGCCTTCCCCAACATATCTGGAAGCTTCTGATTATTAATTATCATTATTTAAACTTACACTCTAATTTACACAGACAGCACAGTGAGTAAAAGCAACCAAACAAGGGAAAGAGAAAGACACTGAGACAGCATTTTTCTTTATTTCGGCAAGCCATGTGTGCTAGTCATTAACAAGTCAGCTATTATATTTACTTCAAGGGACAGAAGAGGGGTGGCTCTTCTGTAATAACTCTTTTTAATCCTACCATGATTAGGTGCAGTCGTGGCAACAGGGAGCAGCTGAGAGATTAGTGGTGAAAGACTAGTCAAAAGTAGAAAGTTCTTAGGAGTGACTTAAAGAAGGAGAGGGAGGCAAATCAGAGAAGGGAAGCTGTTCCAGGCTTTGGGGACAGTGCTAATAAAGACAGAGCTGGGAAAGGGGAACAAGTGAGATGAAAGGAGCATTAGGTGAAGCTGTTAGGTATAAGGGTGGAGGAGTCGGAGCTGAGAGCCAAGAAGTAGATGGGGCAGAGTCATGGAGTGCCTGGAAGGTAAGAATGAGGAGTCTGAAAAGGCAGGGAGTCAGTGGAGAGACCTGCTCATTTCAACTGCATGTTTAACAGACATGGGGGCAGCGGGTAAGAAGCAGGGGCTAGAGGAAGCTGTAGTACTCAAAAAGAGACTACAGCATAGACAAGGATTTCAGCAGAAACGACACACAGCTAGCCAATGGATTTGGAGGATGGGGGAACAGAAGAGTGAAGATGATGGGAATACCCTAGAGTAGAGGAGAGGACGGGGGAGCTTGCAGGCAGACAGGTGGAAGACAGCTCACAAAACTGACCTTGCCATGTAGCCCAAGACGTGGGCTCGAATGACTATAGCTGCTTTCCTCAACTCCTCTTCCCGATCCTTCTCCAGGTTCTGTTCAAGAGCTTCCTTCAGGAAAACCTGATGCCAGGGGGAGGAGTTTCAAAAAACACAAAGAGAGGAAAGAAATCAGCCCCCAGTTAGAGTCAGGAGGTTTCATTCCCTTGGTGACAAGCACAGAGCGCTCTCTTTATGCTGCTGCCCTGCAATCTCGGCAGCCTCTCCAGATCCACCCCTCAATTTCTGCTGGGGTGCCTTTTCCAACATTACAAAGGAAAAAGTTGTTCAGGACATGAGCCAATCTCTAAGTTCAACCCCCGCCTTCTTCTACTCTGTGGTCTAGGCTTTCAAGACAGAGAAGAGGAGGGAGGGGAAAATGAGGAAGGAGGAGGAGAGAGTGTGCTGGTTATTAACACTTTCTCAGCTGGTGTCTTGTCTTTACACAAAGCTGTTTTCTCCCTGCATTGGCCCCTGGCTACCAGTTTGTGACTTTAAATAGTCCATAAAGAATTCGCACCACATTTTGGGTGCAGAGGTGAGCATTTACATTTCCAGGACCCTGGCACCAGTTTGAACTCTGAAAAGTGAAGAATAATGGAAGAATCAGAAACCTCCCACGGTTGGAAAAATGCATAAAGAAGCTGGCCAGGTTTCCTAGCCATTCCAAAGGAATTTGATCACCGTATGATTTAAAGGAGCCCTGAGGAGAAGTTTCTCCCTGCTGAATGTGCTCCTGTACTACAACATAGGAAGAGATGCACCCTCAGGGTAGAGTTGTCCTTGCCAGTGAGGCTGCATTTTATAATAGCGAATAATAATTTGCTCTTCTCTAGCACCTACTGTCCGAAGATAACCTTCAAGCAACTTAGAAACTTAAACTGCTTAATGCTCACAACCCTGTGACGTCAGGCAGCAGTATCCCCATTTTACAGATGCAGGAACTTGGTCACAGAGAATAAGAGTGACATGGCCAGTATCATACAGCAAATCAGCAGCACAGGCAGAATCAGAACAAATCCCCCTGTTCTAATCACCAGACAGCTCCCTCTACACACTCATAGCCCTACATAACGCTACCTCTTCCTACTTACCTAAACAGCCTCTGTCCCCTCCTCTCCATCAGTGAGACTAGCTTTGTTGCCCTGTTTCTCCACTTCTCCCATAACACTGTTCTTTCCTCCACATTGCCCCTTCTGCATGGAACATCCTCCCTTATAACCAGTACTTTCTCTAAATTCAAACCTCTTCTGAAGAACAGCTTCCATCATGACACCCACAAGAAATTAGCTGATTAATAATGGTCAAGGAATTAGGGATAGTCTATAAAGAAAAAAAAAAGGGTCTTATCAAGACATTGCCAGTCACCATCTTGACCACTTTCCTTGTATGTTGTGTCCCTTTCCACAGACTTTGTCAGTTTGTTGGTCTTTTAACATTATGAACTCCTTAGAACAGGGACTATTCATTCCATCAGATTTACACTGAACCTAGTACTGTGTGGGTGGTACTAGAACAAAATAATTAATTGGGACAGTGCCTATACTGATAGATACCTTCAAAATGCTTAGACAGGGAGGGAGCTGTCCTTGAGAGCTGAGCCAGGGATGCAATGCCCCTTGCTCACCAACTCCACCATGCAGCAGAAGTATCCAATTCATTGAGACTTCATTGATTCATTGAGACTTCATTGGCATGACAAGCTTTTCAAGTGTTGCTGAAGTATTTAAAACCAGAGAATGCTCACTTATCTGTCTGCCAGTAATATCCATTCAGGGCTACATATTCTGGGGGCTTTGATCCCCAAACAACATGGGGTTTGCAAGTAATAGCTAGCTGTGAACTGATGGCATTTTGCAGGAAGCAGTCAGGAAAGATTAAAATGAGTTCAAACTACAGGTACAGAAATCTCCCTTGTCAGGAAAACTGTAAGTAAATCACCCATTTCTCTGTCATTTAATTCATAGCCACTCTCTCAAAAGTTTAAGACTATCTTCATCTGAGGGACAAGTCACTAAACTCAGAAATATAGGGGTCATTTTTGCCATTGTGTTTGTTTATATTAGAAACTGACAGAAGTTTATGGTAAGTCAGACACACAGCCAGATGGTGTTAGACAATATGCATGTGTGCATGTTGACTGCATATAGCAGTGAACATGTGCAACTAGGAGCACACATATGTGAAAGCTATGCATATAGAGGCAGATGTACACTAAAAGGTCTCTGTGCACACATGGACGTGCATATGATTGACTGTTTGCACACTGTGCACAATGCATGTGTTTGTACAGAATCTAATCAGCCCCTCCCTGGGGAAAGTCTAGTACAGAGACATCTGCAAAATCTTTTTTCTCTTTTTGGAATACAGCTTTAATCTTAAGCGCCAGATCTCCATGATTTCCCCTCTAAAGAACACCAGTGAAGGAGAACTTGGATTGCTGTGCTTTGGATACCAGTTGGTAAGAAGAATTTCCTCTTTTTCCAAACAGGACCATGTAAAAAGTCACTCTGCAGAGTGGAAATTAACACTTCCAACGCCAAGAAAAACTTGATTAGAGCAGGAAAGAGAGGACTATGTCCTGACTGAAAGCAGATGTGATGGGCAGGACTAGAGCAAGGAGCAAAGGGGATACGAGACTTTGCAGTCTTGGTACAGCTGCTGCTTGTCATGGCACCACAAATTAAGGCCATGGTGCACAGGAACAAATGGTTGCCAACATTCTGCCTGTTTCCCTTTGCCAGGCCCTCACCTCTAGCATGGATCAGGACAAAGCCTGGGTATCCTCTTATAAACACAAGCTTGGCTGACTATTGCTAGCAGGACAGCTGCACTAGTACTAATGAGAAACACAAAGCCCATCCTGCCCTCCCTCCCTCATTTCCTTTCCTGACCTACACAATCCACATTATTAATTCAGAGTATTTTCCTTCCTCTTCCAAACAATCAGTAGGGATAAAATTATTCTCCAAGTCATGTTGCAGGAAGCATTCCCTTTTCTCCATGCAACCCTCTCCCCTCTTTTCCACCCCCCAAACATCTTTCTCCCCCCATTACCCCCAAAGAGTCATGGATTAATGCTCACTAGATGATTCTCAGCATGAGGTAACACTATATAATCATAGAATATTAGAGTTGGAAGGGACCTCAGGAGGTCATCTAGTCCAACCCCCTGCTCAAGGTGGACTAAACTTAGCTAAATCACCCCAGCGAAGGTTTTGTCAAGCCGTAGCTTAAAAACCTCTAAAGATGGAGATGCCACCACCTCCCTAGGTAACCCATTCCAGTGCTTCACCACCCTCCTAGTGAAAAACTGTTTCCTAATGTCCAACCTAGACCTCTCCCACTGCTATTTGAGACCATTGCTCCTAGTTTTGTCATCTGCCATCACTAAAAACAGCCTAACTCCATCCTCCCTGGAACCCCCTTTCAGGTAGTTAAAGGCTGCCATCAAATCCCCCCTCATTCTTCTCTTCTACAGACTAAACAGGCCTAGTTCCTTCAGCCTCTCCTCATAAGTCTTGTGCTCAAGGCCCCTCATCATTTTTGTTATCCTCCTCTGGACTCTCTCCAAATACTCCACGTCCTCTTCGTAGTGGGGGGCCCAAAACTGGACACAATACTCCAAATGTGGCCTCACCAATGCCAAATAGAGGGGAATAATCACTTCCCGCGATCTGCTGGCAATACTCTTACTAATGCAGCCCAATATGCCATTGGCTTTCTTGGCAACCAGGGCACACTGCTGTCATATCCAGCATCTTATCCATTGTAACCCTCAGATCCTTTTCTGCAGAACTGCTGCCTAGCTCGTCGGTCCCCAGTCTGTAGCTGTGCGTGGGAGTCTTCCGTCCTAAATGCAGGACTCTGCATTTGTCCTTGTTGAACCTCATCAGATTTCTTTTGGCCCAGTCCTCCAACTTGTTTAGGTCCTTCTGTATCCTATCCCTCCCTTCCAGGGTATCTGCCACTCCCCCTAGGTTAGTGTCATCTGCAAACTTGCTGAGGGTGCAATCTACCCCATCCTCCAGGTCATTAATGAAGATGTTGAACAAAACTGGCTCCAGGACTGACCCCTGTGGCACTCTGCTTGTGACGAGATGCCAGCTAGACATGGAGCCATTGATTACTACTCATTGAGCCCTTTGCTCTAGCCAGTTCTCTATCCATTTTATAGTCCATTCATCCAACCCATACATTTTTAACTTGCTGATAAGAATACTGTGGGAGACCGTATCAAAAGCTTTGCTTCAGTCAAGGTATATAACGTCCACCGCTTTCCCCACATCCACAGAACCAGTCACCTCTTCATAGAAAGCAGTCAGGTTGATCAGGCATGACTTGCCAACCTGATTATGTCCCCTCTCAGTCTTCTCTTCTCCAGACTAAACAAACCCAGTTTTTTCAATCTTCCCTCAAAGGTCATATTTTCTAGCTCTTTAGTCATTTTTGTTGCTCTTCCTTGGACTTTCTCCAATTTGTCCACATCTTTCCTGAAATGTGGTGCTCGGAAATGGACATGATACTCCAATTGAGCCCTAATCAGTGCAGAGTAGAGCGGAAGAATTATTTCTCATATCTTGCATACAACACTCCTGCTAATACATCACAGAATGATGAGAAGACCCTACCCATATTCAAGCTTTAGGTCAGAACATGGAAGAGAAAACAAAGCGAGTGGCACTGACTGAAGATCTTTTTCTTTAATGGACAAGGACTGTACAGCCATGCTGCTACTGCTAGCTCCCTATGCAGCATTTGATACTGTCCATCAGGAAATGCTGCTGTCATGACTTAAAGATGTATCAGGGTTTAGTGGAAATGTGCTGAGGTGGATCCAATCTTTCCACTCAGACCATATCCAGAGCCATGTTATTGATAACCCTCTTCTCCAATCAGATCCCTCACAGGTGGAGTTCCACAGGGAACTACCTTCTCCACCATTCTATTCCATTTCTTTGTGGAGTTGCTAGGAAGATGGATAGACAACCTAATTATTATTGGCAACAACAATGGACAGCAATGAGCTCTCTCTCCTTTACATATAATGCAAACTGCACTATTTTTAGCCTGGAAGACATCATCACCAAGACAAGATAAAAGGGCTAAGATTCACCAAAACAGAAACAAAACTTCTGTCACTGTTGGGGTCTCAGCATACATAGAGATTTTCCTGCAAAATGTTGACTCCTGCACAGACTCCAGCATCCACAGCTCAGTCCTGCAAAAGGAGATCAGTGCAAACCCAAAGATCCAGCTGCCCCTCTCCCCCCATTTTTATATACACCAAAGGAGCCTCTCACCAATCCACCTTAAAATTCTTGAGTTGGCTCTGTACACAGTGATGTGATCACCGTGGGCAGGAGCTAGTTAAACTGGACATGAGAAGGGGAGCAAAGTCTTGTTCCGCAGGTCCATCCAAAAATCCAAAGCTAGTTCTGCTTGGCTCCTTGAAAACTAGACTGAACAAAGCAATAATAAATGTACAACAAGGAACAATCCTGTGCTGTCCAACAGGAGAAAGAAAAAGGCAGTTGGGTCTCATCTAATCTATCTCCAGATATATAACATGGGAAGCATTTGAGACATTACAGATCAGCAGCATCATCTCATCAGTGAACTTCAGTAGGATGACTATGCAATGTCATTAATTTACTTTCACCTGCTGTTTAGTGAAGTGCTTCTCTGTAGAATACCTTTCAATGAAACTCTCTTGCATCAGGAACTACTTTCTTCTCCTCACTCCAAAGACCCTTTTCTACACTGAAGTAGTACCTTGTTTTTACCCAGCTGCCACTCTTTCCTGGTGCGGTCATATGTCTGTAGGAAATCTGCACACATCGCCTTGGTGTTGTCTGAGATGCTCAGATTCTTCATGAGCATCTTGTACCTGAGAACCAAACAAAATCTCTTGACATAAGAGTATGTAAGATACTATCCTCTCCATTTCTGGCATGCTTCAAAACCCTCCTCTTCCCATTCATCCTCCCCCAGTATCTGCCCACCTGGGACCCTGTCTTCCTCATCGTTTCATCCAACTGTGTTGGACTAACCCCCAGTTCAGAAACTTCCACTTCTGATTTGCTGTCCCCAGAGTATGGATGATACGGAGATAACACAAAAGACATCCAAAATTTGGGAACAGGGCCAGTGACAACAATTATAAAGGAAAGGAAAATCCCAAACCACAGAAAGCCCACAAGTTCCATGTTATCCATTACCTGATTAGGAAATCCTGGAAGAGACGCCGTATGGGGAATCCTGCTCTTCGAACTTTCACTGTCTCCAGCATCCCAGAGTACCGGAGTTGGTTTAGAACTATATCTGGGTTAAAGAGGTTTGGTGCCTAGGAGAACACCAAGATTAGAAACCAAGAGAAAGAGAGACATCTAAGCAGTAATACCAGACTTAACCCTTTGCCTGCTGGCATGGTGTCTGGTTACCTGAGCATTGTAAGGGGCACACACATCTGTTTCAGTCCAGAGCTCTGCAGGGGGACTTTTCCTGCAACAAGGCTCTCTTTGGAGAAGAACCATTTCTACAGGCTTGTCTCTTTCTTGTGCCCCCCTCCTCCACTTCCTATGTGGGTCTCCAGACCTGGAGAAAGTCCTCTGTTCTCTCCCTGCTCCCCTCTCTAAGAGACACGGAATCAAGACTGATGGATTATCTGGATCCAGCAAATCAGAAAGAGGCAAAAACACAACTGCAATGTGAAAGAAAATCTAGCTTGTACCATGTAACGTGGACACAGGGCAATTTGCTGCAAAGCAGTCACAGTGCAGGGCTGCTTCTGTACAAGTCACAGGTGAATGAGAAGTTTATTGGCGGAGCTTGAGAGGCTTTGATTTTGGGATAAATTAAAAAATCAAAAGGGAGAAATGGGGGACACAAAAAACCCTTTACATCTGTTTTGCAGAGCCACAACTTCAAGCAACTCTACAATTATCTATAGCAAAACCAAAAATAGTAGATGACATAAATTAACACCTTCCAGCATAACAATATCGTGATCACATCTCTACCCATCCTCCCAACTGAGTTTATCAAGTTGACACCTAGAATGACATCTCTCCCAGTCAGAAAGAAGAGCGATAATAAGGGTATGTGGTGTGGGTGTGGGGAGACAATGGGGAACCATGGTGTAGGTGTAGGAGAAATGAAAGGTACATGGAATCTTGGCAGAGGGAGAAATCAGGGATCATACAAAATCTCTGGCAAGGAGAGAGAACGGGGGACCCTGGAATGGAGTGGAAGGGGTAGCAGGGACATACGGAGAACCTGGAATGGTGGCGAAATGGAGGCGCTTGGTATGGGAATGAATGGGAGTGCACACACAGGTCCTGGCATAAGGGTGGCAATGGGGGAAACTGGGAATGGGGGACACACCAGAGCCCTTAGCATGAGGGAGAAGGTGGGAAGAGTTCCAGGGAGTCCCTGAAATAGAGGGGGATGGGGAGGAGGCACACGGGGAGCATGTGGAGGCAGGGAATGAAGGACACAAGGAGCCTCTGATGCATGTAATGCAGTAGGCCTACAGACGCAATAAAGTGTTCAACTCCCTAGTCTACTACACATGCCCAAAATCCCGGAGCAGATTCCCACTCCCAAAACATACACAGGAATCATTCTCCCCCCTTCATCCTGCTGCAGGCGATGCACAGGCCAGGGTCCTGCTTCTGAGCTACATCAGCACAAAGCATAGTGGTAACAGTTCTTACATGCCCTGTGGTTTTTTTTCCACATAATGCAAAGGGTGGGATGCATTCTTCTCTCATTTAACTAGACTCACAAGAGTGGCAAGAGGAAGAGTTTCTCTCATCATGGGCTCAGGGAGAGGTCCCTCACCCCTGTGGGGTGGGACTCACCTTTTCCATATTTGGTTTGATGCAGCGAATGAAGAATGGATTCGAAGTGCTGAGTGTGGCCATCAAGGAATGGAGAGAGTCCTGAAAACACCAAGACAAAATTAGAAAATCAATCATTACAGCAGGGAATGGGGTCTGTGGGCTCCATGTCTGAGTACAGGAGACTCTTCAGCAGCCCCCTATTCCTAAACTCTCTCCTTGATTGCACTCTCCTTTCCTCCATGTTTCCCCTTGAAGTCACACAGTCAGTTTAATAAAAAAACAAAACAAAACACACCTCTTTGAAAGTGTTTACTTGCTGCTATTGACTAAGTTTGCAAGGCCTTACACTCAACTCAATGGCATTTTTCTGTCTGTAATGTGATAACTTTTTAACATTTTAACCGACTGATTCCAAAACTTCAGAGAATGTTTTGGGCATCAATGAACAGAAAATTGGAAAAACCAAAAGGGGAAAAAAAGGGACACACAGAGCACCTAGACCTGGTTTGTGGAAGCAGCCACTTCAACCAGTTCTGTAACTGTCTAGGGAACAAAGAACCAGTTGATGGTGACCATTAACAGCTGCCAGCATAACAACACTCCCATTTTAGAATTACAAGTCCTCCCAATACAGTTTAACACACTGGCACCCTGAAAAAGAAAAAAAAGAAGAAAGGAGAAGGCGGGGAAATAAGAGTGCACACAAAACCCCTGGTGGGAGGAATAAAAACGGTTACTATCCTTCCATAATTGTTATTCTTTGAGGTGTGGTGCACATGTCCATTCCAATGTAGGTGTGTGCATAGCCTGACTCTCTCAGTTCCCGTAATTTTTCCCCTAGTGGTATCTGTTGGGTCAGCTCTGGCCCCATGCACTCAAAGGGCCCTGCTGATCCTGTGCCCCCTCAGTTCCTTCTTTCCAGATAACTCTGACTGAAGGGTAAGAAGGGTGGGGCTTGAAATGGACATAGAATCATAGAAGATTAGGGTGGGAAGGGATCGCAAGAGGTCATCTAGTCCAACCCCCTGTTCAAACCAGGACCAACCCCAACAACCCCAAGATGTGAAACACATCTTGAAAAACAACAGTTACGGAAGGTTAATTGATTTTCTTTGAGTGCTTTCACATGTACATTCCAATGCAGATGACTCCGAAGCAGTTGCACAGGATGTGGGCTCTGAGTTCATGGACATGCTAACTGCAAAACTGCTCGACCAAAGCTGACATTGTCTCTGCCTGTTGGGCGATGGCATAGTGTGCCGAGGCCATGTGCACTGATAACCAGGTTGCCACCCCGCAGATGTCCTGAATGGGGACTTGTGATCTTATAGAATGAGTGGTCAAATTAGCTGGAGGCAAAACACTTGCTGGTTTGTAACAAGTGCCAATGCACAATGTGATCCAGGATGAGAGTCTGAGTGGAGACAGGAAGTCTCTTCATCCTCTCTGCTATCACTGTGAACAGCTGGGTAGGTGTACGGAACAGTTTGGCCATTTCTATATAGAATGTTACGGCCCTTCTAACATCTAGAGAGTACAGATGATGTTCCTCACTAGAATCATAGAATATTAGAGTTGGAAGGGACCTCAAGAGGTCATCTAGTCCAACCCTCAAAGCAGGAATAACCTCAGCTAAATCATCCCGGCGAGGGTTTTGTCAAGCTGCAGCTTAAAAACTTCTAAAGATGGAGATGCCACCACCTCTCTAGGTAACCCATTCCAATACTTCACCATCCTCCTAGTGAAAAACTGTTTCCTAATGTCCAACCTAGACCTCCCCCACTGCAACTTGAGACCGTTACTCCTTGTTAAGTTATCTGTCACCACTAAAAATAGCCTAGCTTCATCCTCCCTTGAACTCCGTTTCAGGTAGTTAAAGGCTGCAATGAAATCCCCCCTCATTCTTCTCTTCTGCAGACTAAACAGGCCAAATTCCTTCAGCCTCTCCTCATAAGTCTTGTGTTCCAGCCCCCCCCATCATTTTTCTTTGCCCTCCTCTGGACTCTCTCCAAATACTCCACATCCTCTTTGTAGTGGGGGGCCCAAAACAGGACACAATACTTCAAATGCGGCCTCACCAATGCCGAATAGAGAGGAATAATCACTTCCCACGATCTGCTGGCAATGCTCTTACTAATGCAGCCCAATATGCCATTAGCCTTCTTGGCAACCTGGGCACACTGCTGACTCATATCCAGCTTCTTATCCACTGTAACCCCCAGATCCTTTTCTGCAGAACTGCTGCCTAGCTCGTCGGTCCCCAGTCTGTAGCTGTGCATGGGATTCTTCTATCCTAAGTGCAGGACTCTGCACTTGTCCTTGCTGAACCTCATCAGATTTCTTTTGGCCCAGTCCTCCAATTTAATTAGGTCCTTTTGTATCCTATCCCTCCCTTCCAGGGTATCTACCACTCCCTCTAGCTTAGTGTCATCTGCAAACTTGCTGAGGGTGCAATCTATCCCCTCTTCAAGATCATTCATGAAGATGTTGAACATAACTGGCTCCACTTGTGACCGGCTGCCACTAGACATGGAGCCATTGATCACTGCTCATTGAGCCCTTTGCTCTAGCCAGTTCTCTATCCATTTTGTAGTCCATTCATCCAACCCATACTTTTTTAAATTGCTGATAAGAATACTGTGGGAGACCATCTCAAAAGCTTTGCTAAAGTCAAGGTATATCACGTCCACCGCTTTCCCTTCATCCACAGAAGCAGTCACCTCTTCATAGAAAGCAATCAGGTTGGTCAGGCACGAATTTCCCTTGGTGAATCCATGTTGACTGCCTCTGATCACCTTCTTCTCTTTTAAGTGCCTTAAAATGGATTCCTTGAGGACCTGTTCCATGATTTTTCCAGGGACTGAGGTGATGCTGACCAACCTATAGTTCTCTGGATCCTCTTTCTTCCCTTTCTTGAAGATGGGCACTATATTTGCCTTTTTCCAGTCATCTGGGACGTCCCCCTGTTGCCATGAGCTTTCAAAGATAATAGCCAATGGCTCTGAAATCACATCAGCTAACTCCCTCAGCACCCTCGGATTCATTGCATCTGGTCCCATGGACTTGAGTATGTCCAATCTTTCTAAATAGTCCTGGACCTGTTCCTTCAGCACTGCAGGATGTTCACCTCTTCCCCATTCTGTGCCGCCCAGTGCAGTAGTCTGGGAGCTGACCTTGTCTGTGAAGACAGAGGTAAAAAAGACATTCAGTACCTCAGCTTTCTCCACATCCTCTGTCACTAGGTTGCCTCCCCCATTCTGTAAGGGGCCCACACTTTCCCTAGTCTTCCTCTTGTTGCTAACATACCTATAGAAACCCTTCTTGTTCCCCTTCACATCCCTTGCTAGCTGCAGCTCCAATTGCGCTTTGGCCTTCCTGATTTCATTCCTGCATGTTCGAGCAGTATTTTTATAATCCTCCCTAGTCATCTGACCAAGCTTCCACTTCTTGTAAGCTTCTTTTTTGTGTTTAAGCTCACCCATGACTTCTTTGTTAAGCCAAGCTGGTCGCCTACCACACTTGCTATTCTTTCTGCACATCAGGATCGTTTGTTCCTGTGCCCTCAGTAAAGTTTCTTTAAAATACAGCCAGCCCTCTTGGATTCCTTTCCCCCTCATATTAGCCTCCCAGGGGATCCTGCCCATCAGCTTTCTGAGGGAGTCAAAGTCTCCTTTTCTGAAGTCCATGGTCCGTATCCTGCTGTTCTCCTTTCTTCCTTTTGTCAGGATTCTGAACTCGACCATCTCATGTTCACTGCTACCTAGTGCTGCTGAGGTTCTTCAAAATGTGTGGTCCCTATCTGGATTCCAAATTTAGGTACACAAGTGCACCATGCGCTAGAGCCAGCACTGTTTAGAATAGTCTCCGTTGACCTGCATGCATGCTTTGCATTGCCCACATGGCACATTCAAGGTCTAATGAGGCTGCGCGTGTCAACACCCCCTCAGTTTCCTCTTACTGACAGGCCTCGAGCCCCCAGCGGAAGGGATGAGAGGCAGAACTGGAATCCAGATAGGGAACACACATCTCAAAGAACCATCAGTTACAGTAAGTAACCTCCCTTTCTTCTTTGAGTTCTGGTCCCTCTGCGGATTCCAAATGTGGGTAGCATAGCAGTATTCAGCATTGAAGTGGGCGCAAAGGCTCAGCAAATGTAAGAGCTTGTAGTACTGTATGGCCTAATGGTGCATCTGTAGTTGATGAGTTAGCTACAGCGTAATGCATTGTGAATGTGTGAATAGAGGTCCACCTTACAGACTTACAAATGTCATGCCATGGGATGTCTGTGGGAAGGGCAGACATGGTTGCTTGCTCTCTTGGAAAAGTACACTCTGATGTCCAGTGTTGGAGGAACTTGAGATAGGGAGCAGCACACCGTGATGCAGTGGGAGATCCATTTCGAGATGTGTTGGGAAGAGAGGGTGCTGGAGGAGGGCCGAGGCCGGAGAGACAAAGGTGAAGTAAATAGTCTAGGACAGTCGGTACAAATATGTGTTGTAGGTATGATGGTTGTTGTACACCCATGCTATGAAGCGTCGCCACTTGGCTTGGTAGCAGTTCCTGGTACGTATGTATCAGTATGTCTTGTGCCGGCGTGGAGCGCATGATATGTACCCTTGAGACTCAACCAAATACCAGGCTGTGAGGTGGAGGGTGCTGGATTCAGCCCTGCCATTGAGTGAGGACGTTTGAGAGGGAGGGAAGTGGATTGGGGGCAGATTGAAAGGTGAGGGAGATCCATGAACCAATATTGGTGGGGCAGAAGGGAGCTATAAGCATGATGGTTGTTTGATCCCTCTTCACTTTGCAGCATACCTGGGGAAGTAGCGGGATGTGTGGAAAGGCGTATCAAAGACCTGGTGTCCAGGGGATGAGGAAAGCATCCCCTTGTGCCCTAGAGCTCCCCTGGAGCAGAAGAGGGGAAGTTTGTGGTTGATGGTTGTGGTGAACAGGTTCCATCAGGGAGTGGCCCACTGCTGGAAGATGCAACAAAGACTGGGGTCATGGAGTTCCCACTCAAGAGCAGGGCCCCCATGTGGGGGGGGGAAGGGTACAGTTTACCGGGGCTTGGAGGCCCCAGTCCAGCCTGCAACCCCCATTACCATGGGGGAAAAAAATTTAATGGCTCATGAGATTGTATGTATGGGATGAGGGATTGTGGTATGTGTGTGGGAGGGGGCCCATGTTACAAGTTTGTACTGGGTCCAAAAAAATTAGGCTTGAGCCCTGTTCAAGGGTGTGATGCAAGGATCAGTTCAGTTTGTCTGCCAGGATGTTGTCCGTGCCCAGTAATTGGGTTGCCTGCAGAGTGACATAGGCACCAGTTCCATAATCGGATTGCATTTTAGCAAAGAGACAGAGACCTGGCTCTGCCCTGCTTGTTTATACAAACTACCACAGTCAGGTTGTCTGAGAGGAGTTATACGTGCTTGGACTGGACAAGAGGAAGGAACAACTGGCAGGCACGCAGGACTGCTTGCAGTTCCAGGATGCTGATATGCTTTCTCTGGGTAATCATAGGTCCTGGGCAAGGTGGCTCTGTATATGGGCGCCCCAGCCTGCAAGTGAGGTGTATGTGGTAAGGGTGGTGTCAGGTTGAGGAGGATGGAAGGGAGTGCCCACTAGAACCTTGGACGGGGTGCACAACAGGGTTGTTATTAATGACAGTGGGAGAATGACTTGTTTGTTGAAGTGGTCCTTTTTGGGGTTGTACGCCAATCCAAGCCACTGTTGGAAGTACCTCATATGGAGGCAAGCATCACAGGTAACAGAAGTAGATGCCACCATATGTCCCAGGAGCAAGAAGCAGTGTTGGATGCGAGTATGAGGATGGCACCAGAGCTGTGCCATGAGGGCACTGAGTGTGGCAAATTTGTCTCTGGAAAGGAAGGTTTGTGCTTCGTGAGAGTTCAGGTGCGCGTTTATGAACATGAGGTCTCTCGTAGGTAAGAGGGACTTCTCATTAACACAGACTCCCAGATTGGTAAGGAGGTTGCACAATGTCTGGATGGTAAGGCGTCGGCAATCGTGGGACGGCGACACCAGGAACCAGTCATCCAGGTACACATATAAGAAGTGGGTGAAGCAATGCATAGATGCCACAACGATGGAGACATTTATGAACACACAAGGAGCAGTGGCTATCCCAAAAGGGAGGACACAGAATTGGCAATGGAACTGGCCCACTATAAACTGAAGGAATTTGTGGCGGGCAAGGTTAATGTCCACACGAAAGCATACAACCTTCATATCAAGAGCCGCAAACCAGGCCTCGCGTTTGAGGGAGGGGATGATTTGGGGGATTGTAACCATGTGGAAGTGGAATTTGTGGATGAAGTGATTCAAGGCCCATGGATCCAGGATGGAGAGAATATCTCCTCCCTTTTTTAATATGAGGAAGTAGGGGGAGTAGGATCTATAATCCTGATAGTGATATGGGATTTGTTCTATTGTCTCTTTTTGGAGGAGTGTGTGTGTGCTTCCTTTTGAAAGAGGTGTAGTTGTGTTGGGTTCGCACGGTTGCTGTGAATTAGGTGTTGGGGGGGAAGAGTGGAATTCTATGAGGTATCCCCAGTCATACAATATTAGAGTTTGAAGGGACCTCAGGAGGTCATCTAGTCCAACCCCCTGCTCAAAGCAGGACTAACTTCAGCTAAATCATCCCAGCCAGGGTTTTGTCAAGCCACAGCTTAAAAACCTCTAAAAACCACCACCTCCCCAGGTAACCCATTCCAGTGCCCCACCACCCTCCTAGTGAAAATTTTTTTCCTAATGTCCAACCTAGACCTCCCCTACTGCAGCTTGAGACCGTTGCTCCTTGTTCTGTCATCTGCCACCACTGAGAACAGCCTAATTCCACCCTCCCTAGAACCCCCTTTCAGGTAGTTAAAGGCTGCTATCAAATCCCCCCTTATTCTTCTCTTCTGCAGACTAAACAAGCCTAGTTCCCTCAGCCTCTCCTCATAAATCTTGTGCTTTTGCCCCCTAATCATTTTTGTTGTCTTCCACTGGACTCTCTCCAAATTCTCCACATCCTTTTTCTAGTGGGGGGCCCAAAACTGGACACAATACTCCAAATGTAGCCTCACCAATGCCAAATAGAGGGGAATAATCACTTCCCACGATCTGCTGGCAATGCTCTTACTAATGCAGCCCAATATGCCATTAGCCTTCTTGGCAACCTGGGCACACTGCTGACTCATATCCAGCTTCTTATCCACTGTAACCCCCAGATCCTTTTCTGCAGAACTGCTGCCTAACTCGTCGGTCCCTAGTCTGTAGCTGTGCATGGGATTCCTCCATAGTTAAGGACATGGAGGTCAATGGTAATTGGGACAAATTGCAACA
>ML675620.1:74218041-74241442 GCA_007922155.1 Mesoclemmys tuberculata | reverse complement strand
TAGATGATCATATTGGTCCCTTCTGACCTATGAGTCTATGAGTTTTCTGAAGCACAGTGTCCGCATAGCACTAACTTCACTGGGAATTGTCCCCCTAATTTTGCTGAGTAGAACAGATGTCTGCCAGTCACACACTTTCTACTGTGGCTGCCCCCATTCAAGTCCTGTCTATAGCAGGTGAGAAATTGTTTTCCTTGAACAGTTTGCTGTATCAGAGACACAACCCCATGTGAGCCTGTTGACCAGCTGTTGGGGCTCTAACCTTATATGTGGGACACCTAGGTTTAAATCCCTGCTCTATCTGATTCAGAGCAGGTACTTGAACCCCTGGCCTCCCATATCAGTGGTGCCCCCTCCAACTGCTGAACCAAAGTCAGTCTCTGTCTTTCCATTTTGTCAAAAAATTCCCCACCAGATCTAGCTCTGATGCAGCTAGGTACTTCAGCACATGTATAACTTGAAGCATACAGTAATCCCAGAAAAGTAAATGCTTGATCTTCAGTTGTGTGTGGTGCTTAAGTAGCTTGTTGAGGTAGTTCCTAAATGCACAGAACCCCTACCACTGTTTTAGATGGCTTGGAGGGAGTGACGGATGATGCTCTAAAGGCAGGAGTCCTTGTTGAGCCTCATGAGATTTCTTTTGGTCCAATCCTCCAATTTATTTAGGTCCTTCTGTATCCTATCCTTACCTTCCAGGTTATCTACTGCTCCCCCTAGCTTAATGTCATATGTCTAATGTTGAGCCCCCATCTGTCAGTGGTAATCCAGTTGTGGGCAAAGACAGCAAGACAGCTCCCAAACACTATGGGTGGAGCTAGGTGAAGCATGGGGGAGGGGTTCACGAATCTCTGAAGAAGAGTCAAAAGGGCTGTCTCGGAGGGCATTGATGGAAGGTGGAGGTGGTGACATAGAGGTTGTAAAGTGGCAGAGCTTCTGGGAACGGTGGTGGTGACAAGGTTGTTCTTGTTGTTGCAGAGGGTAGGGTTGACATGTGGGTTGGGTGGGGTATCTGGGTCAAAAGGCTTGCTCTTGTTGGAATCAGTCAGGGGTCGGAATGTATAGGCCAAGTGATTGAAGCATTACTCAAAAGTCCTTAGGGAATGAAGGTTCTCATCAGTTTTGTCATTGAACAGTTTCTGGTTGTCTAAGGGGAGGTCCTCTGAAGTGATTTGGACCCCCCTGGGAAACCCAGATGCTTGCCGCCAGGAGTCTGTCCTGAGTACCACTAGAGATGCTAGGAAGCGTACACTGTAGCGTTGGCCACGTCCACTGCCGCCTCAAGTGAGACTTTGGATATGAGCTTGCCTCCCTTGACAAGGATTTTGAAGTCAGCCTGTTTCTCTTCTGTAAGGGAGGCTTGAAATTCTGCCTGTTTCGAGTATGATATAAAGTCATACTTTGCCAGTATGGCTGGGTCTGCAGAATTGTAGGCCTGCTGATGAGTAGACCTTTCATCCAATGACGTTGAGTTTTTTTCACAGCCCAATCTGGAGCAGTAGATATGGGAAGTTGTTGCCTAGCTCGTTGAATTGCTGACTGCACCACGAGCAAATCTGGTAGCAGGTGTAGGAACAGGAAATCTGTGTTCTTATCTGGGACGTAATACCGCCATTCCTCATACTTTAGTGTTGTGGTGCAGGAAACCGGGGCATTCCAAATCGCTTGGGCTGGCTGGAGAATTGCGTTGTGTATTGGCAATGCCACTTGGGAAGGATCTCTGGCCTGTAAGATGTCCAAGAACACATCATGTGGTGTCCTTGACATCTTCCAGGGATAAATTAAGGGCAGTGGCCATATTGTCTGTGGCCATCTGTTGAGAATAGTGACAGGGGGATGAGGGCCTCATCCAGACAGGATGATGCACCAGTTGGAAATGGTGGGTCTAATGGTATTGATGGCTCCAGTGGTGCTGGCAGTGTGGTAGAACTCCACGGTTCATCATAGACCAATGGAGGAGCGGTGTACTCTGAAGACCATCCTTGTTGGAGCGGTAGCAGTGCTCTGCATATGTAGTAGGGGTTTCACGGTATCAATAGTCTCTGGTCCACTGGTATTGGGGGACCCTGTGGGTTCTGAAACCACTGCTCTGGTGCTGGTACATATGTAGGCAGTGGCGTACCATCGGTAGCAGTGGGTACCAGCCCCTGGGGGCCAATACTTTCATTTGCACTCCTCCCATCAGCAGCAGCACCCCATGGGAGGTGGTCTGCAGGCCCGTTTCCCGCACTCACCCACTCCTCCCCTTGTGGAGGGTGGCGGGGGCGGCTGGGAGCAGGAGTGACAGGTGCGGTCAGATGCCTCCGGGCCACCCAGCAGCGAGGGCTGTGACGGGCTTTGGTCCCCACGGCTCCCTCATTGCGCCCAACATGGGGACGGAGGGGCCAGGAGGATACTTGCTTCCCCACAGAGGGAGCCCTTGGCTGCCAGTGTAATACCAATACCAAGGACCTATCAGACTTTGGGACCTCGATCTGGAACAGTCTCAAATTCTAGTTATTAATACTACACTCTGGCTGCCTGTGACAGCGGGGAGCAGCTACTCTTCCAAGGGCCCAGCCGGTGCCCCGCACAGGCCGGAGCCCAGGGGCATGGCCCCCCGTCTCTCCTCAGTACACCACTGTATGTAGGTGCATAGCACTGTTGGTGCTGGCTGCATGAATGTGCCAGTGAGAAGGAGGGTCTGCCTCTGAGGACCAGTCTGAATCTGAATGCTGCTCCAGGAAGGGTGGAGCCAGTGGTATGGGAGCGTCTCCTGATGGACCTTACGGCTGCAACGAGGGAGGGTTGTACAACAGCAGCAGTTCATCTGCTGGGGATGGAGGCTGCACAATGTCCAGCACGGCATAATGCTGAGAGGGCCCCTTCAGCGGTACAAGTAATTTCTCGGTCAGTGTCAGGGGCGATAAGCATAGTACCGGGAACGGATACAGTGGCAGTTGTAGCAGTGCCGTTGGCTCTGGTGGAGTGCTCAGATAACTGGGTTCTGGCAGAGCACTGGTTGCAGTGGGAACCCCCGGTTCCTCAGTGTGTTTAGTCTTATTGTTCACTTTGGAGCAATCCCACTGACACTGCGTGCAACTTCTTACCCGGCTGATCAGGGCTTGGTGAGGCAACACAGTGTTTGGAGGAGATCCTTCTCGGGGATCCCTCTTTGTGCCCGTGAGCGTGCTTCTCATGAGCATGATGCATCTTAGCTGGTGCTGCTAGTACTGCCAGTGTCACCGTGGGGGGAACGCACCAGTGAGGCTGGGCATTTGGATGGATCCGTCAGTGCCACCTCTTGGTGCACACGGGGATGCATTGCCTCCTCCATGAGATGTTTGCATAGCTGGAGTTCTCTCACCTTGTGGGCTCGAGGGGAAGGAGCAACAGATGGAGCACCATGCAACAATGTAGGACTCGCCCAGGCAGTGGAGACAGCGCTGGTGCTTGTCAATCACGGAGAACAATTGCAGGCATCGGGCACAGTTATTGAACCCGACTTGTTTGGGCATAATCCCCCAATGCAAATGGAGTGTCCTGGGGAGGGGAGAACTGGAGGACTATAACTCTCTGTTAACTACAAGCATTAAATGATTTGAACTATGCTAAACTACGTAAAACCATGTAAATTACCCTAAAAACTCTAAAACACTATTAACGATGATTTATTTTCTTTGCTACATAGCTCGAAGAGGAGTGTTCTGACTGTGGCTGGAAGCCAGAAATGTGCCAGGAGGGGGAGTGCTCCAGCTCACTTAGCCCCTTTCCCTGGCAGCCAGGCTCAGGCAGGGAGTGAAGCAGGAGGCTGCCGCTGCAGAATTATCAGACCCATAATGAACACGATTTGTGGGGGGAAATAATGGTTACTGATCTTTCGTAACTGTTGTTCTTCAAGATGCGATGTTCATGTCCATTCCATGTCAGGTGTGGATGCCACATGCTCCAGTGCCGGAGATTTTTCCATCCGTAGTATCTGTAGGGCCAGCTCTAGCACCTTCTGGGATCGTGTGCATATGCCCACAGCTAGTGCAATGGCTGTCTGTCTCTTTGCAGGACCACTTCATCCCCTTCCAAATTCAAGGAACCTCTCTCTTGGTGACCATGGTGCTGCTGATGTCACCCCCGCTTTCCCACTTTGTTGGGAGGAATGGTGTCTCGGTACTGCGGAACAGTACCAGGGCTCTGTGGGGTGGTGCCATGTGTCCAGAGACTGGCAGCTGTATTCCAGCGACCGACACTGGTGTATCAGAGAGCAGAGCCGACATTCCAGAGATCGGCGTCGTGTTCTGGGGACCAGTGTCATGACTCCGAGACCAGTACCATGAATCCAACTGTTGGTGATGCAGCTCTGGAGACCGGTGCTGGAGGTCCAGTGACCACTGGCAAGGTATCGGTAACCTGCGTGGGTGGAGAGGGGAGAGGTGTCTCGATGTTGGAGATTCCTGTGGAGGCCCCATCGCAGGCTTGCCTCTGGATGGCCCCTCAGTCAATGGTACTAGTGAGGGGTTCTGCTGCAGGGGTCTCTCTTCTCAAGGTGTTGGTGGCATGGGAATCGATAGTAGGTTCTTGGCCACTTGGAATGCCTTGGGTGTGGATGGTACCATACAGTGCCAGATGTCCCTGCTGCTCCCAGTAGTCAGTGGCAGGTCTGGGATTGGGCTGGGAACGCCAAGGGGTAAGGCTGCTGCTGACCTGAGTCCTAGTGAAGACAAGTGGTCCAGCACTAACTAACTTAACTATATACACTATTACTACAAGAAAAAACTGCTGGGTGAGAAGAGCTTCCCAAAGCAAGAGGATGTTCCAACACCATCACAGGTGGTAATCAGGAACTGACAGGGAGGTGGAGCCGGCAGCGCTCCTTATACCGGTGCATATGTGTGACCCCCGAGGGTGCTAGAGCTGGCCCTACTGTGGGAAAAATCTCCAGCACTAAATGTATGTGGTGCACATCCACTGACATGGAATGGACATGAGCAGGAACTCAAAGAAGAACTACAAATCATGCCTCACCAATCTATCAGAACACTTTGAGGGAGTCAACGAACACAGACAAAGGTGATCCAGTGGTTATAAAGGTGTTAAGCAAAAAGCATCCTCCCTCATCCTCATGAGCAGTCCTCATCCTCACCCCAATCTCCAGCTTATCACTTGACCTCATGTTTGACATTAGAGAGAGGAAGAGGGGCATTGCCTTATTTATCTGTAGCATCCCAGCATGTTTATGGGACTGGAGAAGAAATAAAAGGAATAACTCATTCTTGTCTCTTTTCTTAACACCTCATTTAACCTTGTATTCAGCGGCCTCCTCCCCAATCCCTGCGCTCCTCACTCCGAAGTCACCCACTTTCCTGGGGAGCTCCTTACCCTGAACTGGGAGCTGACAGTCGGCCTGCGCCTCTGGGTTCCCATCTTCAGAGTTTCCTCACTGCTCCGGCTGGAGACTCTTTCAAAGAGGTCATAGATGAAGTCCAGCCTGGTGGTGAAGAGAAGTGCCAGACAGAGAGAATACAGGACATCAGATTCTAGTGTCACTTATGAAATAATTAGAGCTTATGTGCTCATTTACCGCCCTATGCCAGGCAACCTGTTTATCCCTCCCCAAAACACCACCACACAACAATACAGCTGCAGCACAAGGCTCAGCAGGCATCTGGCAGAGGCAGAGCATCCCCTCCCTCTAGATGCAGAGATCCCCAAACTGCTGCAACACTGACAGTGGCCCCCACACCAGTTGCAGAGCTGCATTTCCTGTCTCTCCCTATCTAAAGCACTATGTTACATGGACAGTGTTCTGCATTCTGGCCTGGGCAGCACAACTCCTCCCTCTCGCTGTATAGACCTGCAAGCAGCAACTATGCAAACAGCAGCCCAGACTCCAGCCAGATTGCTGTATCCCTTCTTTCTCATTGCACATACCCAGAGCATTCCAGTCATACTTCATGGAATTGCCTTCAGACACACCCATCTTAGAGATGCGCCATTGAAGCATGTTATCCTAGAAGGCGCTGTGAGCCTTGAAACATGCGGTCTGTTCCCAATTTTTCTGCTGATTTGCCTTTTTTCATGCAGAGGTATCAATTGGCACTGGGCATTCCACATTATTATTAGTTACTTCTAGCAGTTCTAACTTTTCTATCTGGTTGAAAGTTTCTTAGTTTGTCTGTAATGTGGACAAGAGTGATTGGGTGCATATAGTTTAGTTGGTGGACTTTCAAAAAGACTTTGACTAGATTCCTCAGAGTAACCAGTCATGCAACAAGAGGGAAGATCCTCTCACGGATCAGTAACTGGTTAAAAGACAGGAAACAAAAAACAGGAATAAATGGCCAGTTTTCAGAATGGAAAGAGGAATACAGCACTGTCCCCCAGGGTCTGTACTGGGAACAATGCTGTTCAATATATTCATAAATGATCTGGGAAAGGGATAAAAAGGAAGATGGCAAAAGTACCCAAAGGTTAACAAAGGGATTTCAAAAAGCTGGGTGACTTGGCAACAAAAGGGCAGATGAAATTCAAATGTTGATAAATGCAAAGTAATGCACCATTGAAAAACATAATCCCAACTACACATATAAAATGATGGGGTCTAAATTATCTATTACCACTCATGAAAGAAATCTTGGAGTCATTGTGAATAGCTTTCTGAAAACATCCGCTCAATGTGCAGCAGCACTCAAAAAAGCTATAGAAAATTAGGAGCCACTAGGAAAGGATAGATAATATGATAGTAAATGTCAAAATGCCACTATATAAATCCATGGTATGCCCACATATTGAATACTGTGTGCAATTATGGTCACTACACCTCAAAAAAGATATATTGGAATTGGAAAAGGTACAGAGAAGGGCAACTAAAATGATTAGAGGTATGGAACAGCTTCCGCTTGAGTAAGGAATAATAAGACTGGGACTTTTCAGCTTGGAAAAGAGATGACAGAGTAGATATGAAAGAGGTCTATAAAATCTTGACTGGTATGGAGAAATTGAATAAGATAATGTTATTTACTTCTTCATATAACCCCAAAACTAGGGGTCACCCAATGAAATTAATAGGCAGCAGGTTTAAAACAAACCAAAGGAAATACTTCTTCACACAACACACAGACAACCTGTGGATGTTGTGAAGGCCAAAATTATAACTGGGTTCCAAAAATAATTAGGTAAGTTCAAGGGGGGGATAGGTCCATCAATGGCTATTAACCAAAATAGTCAGGGATGCAACCCCATGCTCTGCGTGTCCCTAGCCTCTGACTGACAGATCTTGGGGCTGGATCATTTTATAACTACCTTGTTCTGTTCATTCCCTCTGAAGCATCTGGCACTGGCCGTTGTTGAAAGACAGGATACTGGGCTAGATGGACCATCTGTGTTGTGGCCATCAATTGTGGCCATGCTGTTCTTATGTAATGTTGGATCATGATCTCCAGAACTCTGATTTCAAGCTGAGGGCAAAACACTCCCCAAGATGTCTGTCTGAACAGCACACAACCGAGTCGGGGTCACCCAGTGAAGAACAGCAGCCTGTGATCCCTGCTCAGTCAAACTTGTGTTAACAGGGATTGATATCTCTACGTGGTGCTTGTGCAGCAGTCTTCGGCCACAGACTCAGGGCCAAATGAAACATCTCTCCCCATTCCTCTGGGGACAGGAGGACTATGATGCACAGAGCCTTGCTGTGTAATGGCTATGCGCTGGAGATGGTTTCAGCACTGAATGATGTGACTTCATGTACCTCTCCACTTATAGACTTTCCTTGTCCAGCTCTTTGGTTAAGCTTGACTGCTACCATCACCGCCTAGACTCCAGGAACCTGCTCTAGTCTTCCGGTATTATTCAGTGTCAGGATCAGTCTATTTCTCTGTGACTGTTTTGCAGCATTTGGGCTCAGACTGATGGGAAGCCAGAGATATCGCTCCATTTTCTCTGTGAGAGAGCTCAGTCTGGTTCAGGATCAAGATGCAGTGCCACTGAAAGAGCCACCAATCATGGTACATCTACATTACGCAAAGATTTCCTTGGTCTCCTCTCCTGACCACCTGGTTTCCACTTCAGTTGGCGCACACACACACACGCAACAACCCCCTCTTCCCATTCTGGGTTTCCTGTAGTGAATTATTCATTTACTTTCTGATTTCTAACATAGGTGCAATTCCGTGTATTCCCCACTGATGCAGGTCCCAAACCCACCACAGTCACACAAAGACACACCCCTTGTGAACAATCCCAACTGGCCATCCCCAAATGGATCCTTTCCGTTGGGTGCCCTAGTGCGTGGGATATCATCCCACTTCCCCTCTCAGCGCCTTAGGACTCCATGACAGACTTTCTTGCCTCAACAATACCCCTCTTGGAGGACAGTTTATTACAAAAATATAGTGCAAATAATCTGTAACAAGAGTCCCAAAACAGTCCTTTTATCAGCCCGGTGCATGTAGCCCTTAACATCCTATGACATCTGGCCCACTGACATAGCATGAATGCACCAGTGTCTTCTACCATACCCAGGCTCTTCTTTAGTCTTCTCCTGTCCTTTTGCCAGGACAGCCACCCTACCTTTTCCAGCTGGAGTACAACCTTGCTCTTCCCAGCGGGACCTTAGAATCATAGAATATTAGAGTTGGGAAGGACCTCAGGAGGTCATCTAGTCCAACCCTCTGCTCAAAGCAGGACTATCCTCAGCTAAATAATTCCAGTGAGGGATTTGTCAAGCCACAACTTAAAAACACCTAAGGATGGAAATGCCACCACCTCCCTAGGTAACCCATTACAGTGCTTCACCACTCTCATAGTGAAAAACGTTTTCCTCATGTCCAACCTAGACCTCCCCCACTGCAACTTGAGACCGTTGCTCCTTGTTCTGTCATCTGCCACCACTGAAAACAGCCTAGCTCCATCCTCCCTGGATCTCCTTTCAGGTAGTTTAAAGCTGCTATCAAATCCCCCCTCATTTTTCTCTTCTGCAGACTAAACAGGCGTAGTTCTTTCAGCCTCTCCTCATAAGTCTTGTGCTCCAGCCCCCTCATCATTTTTGTTGCCCTCCGCTGGACTCTCTCCAATTTGTCCACAGCCTTCCTGTAGTGGGGGGCCCAAAACGGGACACAGTACTCTAAATGCAGCCTCACCAATGCTGAATAGAAGGGAATAATCACTTCCTGTGATCTGCTGGCAATGCTCCTACTAATGCATCCCCAGTCTGTCTCCTGGGAGTTCATCCTTCACTCCCCCATTTCACTAACTTCTCATCTCAAACAGTCGAGCAGTTTGGCCTTTCCACTGTTCCACCAGGCCTCAGCCCTTTCTGGCCCCAGTGCTTCAGCATGCAGATGCCAGTGCACAAGCCACTCCAGTGCTGCCATGCCTGCAGATCTCCTCACCCCTAGCTAGCTCTCTTGCTCAGGAAGGTCAGCCAGCAAACCCCTTTGCTACTCTCGTACATTCAGTCTCCCCCCCAGAAGCTCCTACAGCTGCCTTCTGGGATTCAGCCTCTCAGATTCTCCCTGATCATTTATAGCCACAGGTGCTGCCCCACCCTCTTAAATGGCCAAACTGGGAGTGGCAGTATTGGCACCAGAGAGCTGGACCTGCTTCATATAAAAGGGCCAGCCCCCCTGCGACATCCCCACCATAATATCATATAACCCATCCCACCTTTTAGCCAAGGAGTGAGAGCCTGTGGCTGCTGATGTTTCATGCATAAGAGACGCTGCTCTGAGGTCCTTACCCACAGATGATTCCATAGCAAAAGCTGCCTGTATCCAAAAGGCCCTTGGAAGGAACTTCAGATGGCAACGAGGCAACCTCTGAAGGCCCTAGAAACATAGGACTGAGGACTCCTGGGTTATGAAGTCCAGTCCCCTGCTATTGCAGGTCCTCAGACTGGAGCTCTCCGATATAGGGTCCCAAACCCAAGAACCTCAGGAGAACGCAGGCAAGAGGGGAGAAGACAGAAAAATTCTGAGCATGGCTCTTTATGCTTTGCTAGCAGCTTAAAGGGGCTGTCAAGATATATAACAGCACCCTGGAAGATTCCCCCAGCACAGTGGTGGCACAGGACCAGCACGGCTAGCCCTACACCTTCCACCTCATGCAGCTCCTACCATGGGGAACCACCATGGGATTGGTCAGGGACATGACAGGGAAAGGCCAGAGCATTTTGTGGATTTGGTATTGTGATCTGCAGAGTAGACCACTGGCCTCTGTAGGGAAGCTGCCATAAGCTAGAGCAGACCTTGAGGCTGCTCTAATTTATGTTCATGCTTGTGCTGGCCACTGGGGCAGCCCAGAATCCTGGAGGTGCAAATGTGGCAGAAAGAATCTGGTCCCATGGAACCCCAGATGCAAACAGTAAATCAAAATTGCATAGATTTCATCAATATGGCTCCTGTAAAATTGTCCTCGCCAGCTTCTCCTCCCCTCAGGCTACTCCTCTAGCATCTCCTTTGGTGCCCCTTGTTCCTCTCCACTCTCCGCAGTATGAGGAGAAGGAAGTATGTACATGTGTCGGTGGGGCTATGCAGCTCCCTGAGTCAAAGGATCCCTTTGGAGGTCCAAAGTGTCACCTTCCTGGCACAGTAAATCTTCATGGAAAGAAATAAGCAAAGTCCATCACATAACAAAGGCGATGCTGATACACAATGTCTGTTTCTTTGTATCAATTTCTTTGCAGTAAAACTGACTTCATCTCCAGCTCCTCCTCCTATTGCCAATACACTTGAGTACACAGAGATAGGACCTTGGGTAATCATATAAAGTAACTCTCCTTCTCCGTGACCTTGCTATCATGTGATTCAGTCCCACAGCATATTCTTTATCCCGACCTCCATTCTCCCCTGCAGAGGGTTAAGGGCTGCTTACCTGCTATCCTTCAGCATGTTTAAAATGTCATCCCGAAAGGTGTCTCTGTTCTTCTCCAGAAAGCCCCTCACATCATACAGTACCTGCAACAGAGAACGCACACTGACCAGTGCAAGCAATTCAAGCCAGGTGACCCTGCCTCCCTCTCACATACTGGCATAGAGGACCATCTTGCAGGCAGCCCCACTGCATGCCAGGGCACCGGACAGCAGAGCAGGAAACTCCTACGGGCACATGCTTAGAGCCCTGGCTTCTGAAGTCTCTCAAGGAGGTCAGAATCCAGGCTTTCATTTACAAAGGAAGTTGTTTCTAGCCCTCACAGTTCCAAAGAAAACCTTGAAAACATAGTACGTCTACACTATAGAGCCTAAGCTGATACAGCTATCCTGGCATGGACCCCTAGTGTAGATGCAGCATGTGCTGTCAGAAGGAGTCTACCTGCCAGTGTAGAACATCTCCTCCCCAACCAAAAATAGCTATGCCAAGGGAAGCACACCTCTGCTGAGACAGCTGCATCTGCACCAGCAGTTCTGGGGGCAGAGCACACCCCTGCCTTCCTCCATTCACCCACACAGAGGGCTGCCAATCCCCCACTCCTCACAGGACACACACAGCTGTCAATCGCACCACCACCTGCACACACACACAGTGGCCAACCCCTCCTGTCTCCCTCACACAGCATCCAACGCATAGGGCACTGAATTCCTTCCACACACAGGAGAGGCACATGCCAAATTGCAGGGCACATAATACCCTGCCCATACGGGAACCAACATGCACACACAGAGCATCTGCGCACACTGATGCAGCGCAGACAGATCCCTCACACATCAGACAGCAGCGCACTTCACTTTATAAACCAATTAATGAGGCAACACTCTGTTAGAGCCACAAGAAGGGTTTCCTAGCATCGCAGGACCCCTGGGAGTGGACACTCTTACCCACATTTCTCCAAGAGCCTGCCAAGAAAGCTGCCGTGTAAGAGAAAGATATGCCCTAGGAATATGGAGACATCACCATAGCCAGCACTCAATTCAGCACCAAACAGCAAGAGCCAACTAATTCAGAAGGCAGAAGTAGAGCCAGTGTAATGTATGGTGGCACAGTGCCAGAGGAAGACCATCACTGAAGAAATAAGTAGCAAGGCACTAGGGCAGAAAGATACGTTTCCCATTTTAAAATATTCTGATAAGTATTTTTCAAACAGCTATAGCACCGGTGACTGGGCTAGAATGTGAAAATATAGTCAATTGCTCCGTTGAAAGCTGTGCTTGATTTCATCATGTTATGACCTATGGAAAATGGCATTCGAAGCATGAACAATACATTTGTAACTATGGACTGAATTTTCAGAGGTCTCAGGACCCCCATTTGGGACTTGATGTTCAAACGAGCTCGGCTCCCAATTAGGCACCAAAGTGGCTGGATTTGCAGAAAATCTGACCATACACAGAATAATGGGAACAATAGGGTAGTGAGCATTTTTAAAATCCAGCCCCAAACACAGGTCCCAGTGCAAGGTGCTCAGTTGGTGAAGTTTACAGTCAAGAAGGGCCCATCTGTGCAACAGTGTGCACATTCACTGTGCATCTTATAAGGTCCATGAGACCCTTGCCTCAGTCTCTGCATGTCGGGGTACAGCAAAAGCTGTGCAGAGTCTCCAGTTCAGAAGAGAGGGGCTCAGTCCTGTGGATTTTAAAAGGCTCCAGAGCAAAGCATTCCTGTAGTGCCTAGCCAAATGCTTCCACACAGTGAAGTTGATTTGGTCTTTTCTTGGAAAAGAAAAAGAAAATTCAGATAAATATACAAAGTCTAAAGAGTGCAAATGTTGCACAGTTAAGCACTCAGAAATGAGGAAACATCTGAGTCAAGATTATTCATTCTGCTTTGACTCTGCCACTTTGTGCTTCTGCCTTATAGTGACACAGTCCAATAGATGTGATCAGATCAGTTATTCAAATGTCATCACATAATATCATCTAAGTCATGCCATAGCAATCAAGTGCTTAGAGACAAGACGAGGTCTCATGCCTTGCTGGAAGGTTAGGGTGGAGGTAGCTATGAAGCCTATGACCAGAGGAATGGGATTTCCTGGTGCTGGAGGAAGGGGGTAGCTACAGTCCTCATGGGTATGAGTGGCAAGGGAGTCTCTCGCTGAAAAGGGCATCTGTGTAAGACTCATCCTGTGTCTGGCCATTAGATTCCGTTTGTGCTGAACATATTCAGTCTCCTCTGTGGGACTATGGACCCCAACTGCTTCATTAAATAAAGCCTTGGGCAGGAGCTGGTCTAAGTGGCTCCTTAAATGACATTCCTGCTGATCATCCGCAGCGCTGATCCTGCACGCAACACACTCTTCCCCACAATCCTCCCCACTTCCCTTGAACCACGTAGTGGAAAGACCCCCCCACATATTTTCTCCCCAGAGTGAAGCCATCAACACCCTTTCCTCTCCCTCCAGGGAGGTGCCCTCATTATAGCAGGACAGGTGCAGAGAATTCAGATCCAGGGAGGGGTATCAAACCGCAGCCTGGTTCTGTTACATCTTCCCATAATCAAGATCCATCAGGAAGAAAATGAGGTCAGATGAGGAGGAACTTATCAAACTGCAGACAATATTAATAATACTTAGTTTTAACATAGCACTATACATGCTCAAAGCACTCCCAAACTGTGGTTAACTCTCATGCCACCCAAGGAAGGGAGTCGGTGAAGATCATTCAGATGGTAAAACGGAGGAACAGAACAAGAGAAAGAATTTGCCCAAGGACACACAGAAAGGCAGAGGCAGGGAAATCACAACTCAGGATTTTATAATTTTATAATTTGTATTACAGTAGCACCTAAGGGGCCCGACTCAATCCCATGCCTATTTCTCTGAGCTATGCTCCAAAGCTGGAGACTTAGCGGAGTTGCTATTCCTAGCAGTTTGCATAACTCAGGACTCTTAGAATCATAGAATATTAGAGTTGGAAGGGACCTCAGGAGGTATCTAGTCCAACTCCCTGCTCAAAGCAGAACTATCCTCAGCTAAATCATCCTGGTGAGGGTTTTGTCAAGCCACATCTTAAAAACCTCTAAAGATGGAGATGCCACCACCTCCCTAGGTAACCCATTCCAATGCTTCACCACTCTCCTAGTGAAAAACTTTTTCCTAATGTCCAACCTAGACCTCCCCCACTGCAACTTGAGACCACTGATCCTTGTTCTGTCATCTGCCACCACTGAGAACAGCCTAGCTCCATCCTCCCTGGAACCCCCTTTCAGGTAGTTAAAGGCTGCTATCAAATCCCCCCTCATTCTTCTCTTCTGCAGAGTAAACAGGCCTAGTTCTTTCAGCCTCTCCTCATAAGTCTTGTGCTCCAGCCTCCTAATCATTTTTGTTGCCCTCTGCTGGACTCTCTCCAACATGTCCACATCCTTTTTGTACTGGGGGGCCCAAAACTGGACACAATATTCCAAATGCGGCCTCACCAATGCCGAATAGAGGGAAAGAATCACTTCCCGCAATCTGCTGGCAATACTCTTACTAATGCAGCCCAATATGTCATTAGCCTTCTTGTCAACCAGGGCACACTGACGACTCATATCCAGCTTCTTATCCACTGTAACCCTCAGATCCTTTTCTACAGAACTGCTGCCTAGCTCATCGGTCCCCAGTCTGTAGCTGTGCATGGGATTCTTCCATCCTAAGTGCAGGACTCTGCACTTGTCCTTGTTGAACCAGATTTCTTTTGGCCCAGTCCTTCAATGTATCCTATCCCTCCCTTCCAGGGTATCTATCTACCACTCCCCCTAGCTTAGTGTCATCTGCAAACTTGCTGAAGGTGGAATCTAACCCATCTTCCAGATCATTAATGAAGATGTTGAACAAAACCGGCCCCAGGACCGACCCCTGCGGCACTCCACTTGTGACCGGCTGCCAGCTAGACATGGAGCCATTGAACACTACTCGCTGAGCCCTTTGCTCTAGCCAGTTCTCTATCCATTTTATAATTAATTCATCCAACCCATACTTTTTTAAATTGCTGATAAGAATACCGTGGGAGACCATATCAAAAGCTTTGCTAAAGTCAAGGTATATCACGTCCACCGCTTTCCCCTCATCGACAGGACAGTCACCTCTTTATAGAAAGTAATCAGGTTGGTCAGGCATGACTTGCCCTTGGTGAATCCATGTTGACTGCTCCTGATCACCTTCCTCTTTTTTAAGTGCCTTAAAATGGATTCCTTGGGGATCTGCTCCATGATTTTTCCAGGGACTGAGGTGAGGCTGACCGACCTATAGTTCCCTGGATCCTCTTTCTTCCCTTTCTTGAAGATGGGCACTATATTTGTCTTTTTCCAGTCATCAGGGACCTCCCCCTGTTGCCATGAGCTTTCATAAATAATAGCCAATGGCTCTGAAATCACATCAGCTAACTCTCTCAGCAACCTCGGGTGCATTGCATCTGGCCCCAGGGACTTGTGTATGTCCAATCTTTCTAAATAGTCCTGGACCTGTTCCTTCAGCACTGCAGGATGTTCACATCCTCTCCATTCTGTGCTGCCCAGTGCAGTAGTCTGGGAGCTGACCTTGTCTGTGAAGACAGAGGTAAAAAAGACATTCAGTACCTCAGCTTTCTCCACATCCTCTGTTACTAGGTTGCCTCCCCCATTCTGTAAGGGGCCCACACTTTCCCTAGTCTTCCTCTTGTTCCTAACATACCTATAGAAACCCTTCTTGTTCCCCTTCACATCACTTGCTAGCTGCAGCTCCAATTGCGCTTTGGCCTTCCTGATTTCATTCCTGCATGTTCGAGCAGTATTTTTATAATCCTCCCTAGCCATCTGACTAAGCTTCCACTTCTTGTAAGCTTCTTTTTTGTGTTTAAGCTCACCAATGACTTTATTGTTAAGCCAAGCTGATTGCCTACCACACTTGCTATTCATTCTCCACATCAGAATGGTTTGCTCTCGTGCCCTCAGTAAGGTTTCTTTAAAATACAGCCAGCCCTCTTGGATTCCTTTCCCCCTCATATTAGCATCCCAGGGGATCCTGCCCATCAGGTCTCTGAGGGAGTCAAAGTCTCCTTTTCTGAAGTCTATGGTCCGTATCCTGCTGTTTTCCTTTCTTCCTTTTGTCAGGATCCTGAATTCAACCATTTTCATGGTCACTGCTGTCTAGGTTGTCACCCACTTCTACTTCCCCTACCAAATCTTTCCTGTTTGTGAGCAGCAGGTCAAGAGCAGCCCGGCCCCTAGTCGGTTGCTCCAGCTCTTGCACCAGGAAGTTATCCATGACAGTCCAAAAACTTCCTGGATTGTTTGTGCTCTGCTGTATTGCTCTTCCAGCAGATGTCAGGGTGGTTGAAGTCCCCCATGAGAATCAGGTCCTGTGAACTGGAAACTTTCCCTAGTTCACTGAAGAAAGCCTCATCTACCTCATCCTCTTGGTCTGGTGGTCTATAACAGACACCCACCACAACATCACCCTTATTGTTCTTGCTTCTAAGCTTAACCCAGAGACGCTCAACTGGTGTATCTGCAGTTTCACACTGGAGCTCAGAGCAATCATAGTGCTCTCTTACATATAGTGCAACTCCTCCACCCTTTCGCCCCTGCCTGTCCTTCCTGAATAGCTTATACCCATCCATGACAGTGTTCCAGTCGTGTGAGTTATTCTACCAAGGTGAATGTCAGTGGTTTAGGCCCATCTACCTGCTGATTCCTTCCTCTGTGGCATGTTTCAAAATACAGTATGCACACCTACCTCTCCAGCATAATGCCTGATCCCAAATTGGTGATCTGTCACCCGAGGTTTCACGTAATAATGGTTATTCTGAAATAAAAAAGAAAAAGGCTTCTCATTATCTACTGTCAGAATAAACAGGCTCACATAACAGCTCTGTGTGGGCTATGATCAATGGAATAGTTTTGGCCCCTACACTGGGGTGGGTGAGGACCTCGACTGACCCATAACCTAACACCATAGGCTGCACAGTAATCTACATCTACCCTGCAAATATATATTCTAATACCATGGACAAGCCCAATCTTCCAAGGTTCTCTGAACCAAGGATTATAGAACTGGATCCAAAGCCTGCCTAAGTTACATACAAAGCTAGCACTAAACTTGCATGATTCTAATAACTATGTCTAACAATTACACAGATTGAGTGTTGAACAAAACTTTCAGAGCAGGATATAAAAATCAAGGGGGTTTGTATAGCATAGCGGTTGTGCACCTGTAAAAAACAATTAATTATACGTTTCCTGTCTCCCTTCATTTTATGTTCTTCTTTCCATCTGCCTTTTCTTTCCTTCTCTGGGTATCTTTTATGTTCTATTCCATATTGTTCAATCTGTTTGCCCTGGGTGTCTCCTTTCTATTGATTTTAATACACTCAGAATTCCCCACAAGCATTTTCCTTCCATGTCAAAAATCTTTTCTTGATTCATTTGCCTCCTCTTTCTTCACTTTTGTTTTGTCTTTGTTTATTAATGTCTCTTTCTCTTCCCCCAAATCCACTTCCTTTCATGGACTTCCCTCATTCATAAGAACAGCCATACTGGGTCAGATCAGTGGTCCATCTAGCTCAGTATCTTGTCTTCCAGCAGTGGCCAAGGCCAGGTGCTTCAGAGGGAATGAATAGAACAGGTAATATGCAAGTGATCAATCCTGTTGGTCGCTCCGAGCCTCTGGCAAACAGCAATCACTGCCCTCTTCACTAATAGCCATTGATGGACCTATCCTTCATGAATTTATCTAGTTCTTTTTTGAACCCCATTATAGTCTTGGCCTTCACAACATCCTCTGGCAAGGAGTTCCACAGGTAGACTGTGCCGTGTGTGAATGAAATACTTCCTTTTGTTCGTTTTAAACCTGCTGCCTATTAATTTCATTTGTTGACCCTTAGTTTATGATGAGTAAATAACACTTCCGTATTTATTTTATCCAAACCAGTCATGATTTTATACACCTCTATCATATCACCCCTTAATCATCTCTTCTCCAAGCTGAGAAGTCTCAATCTTATTAGTCTCTCCTTATATGGAAGCTTTTCCATACCCCTAATCATTTCCCCCCCCCTTTTCTGTACCTTTTCCAATTTCAATATATCTTTTTTGAAACAGGACGACCAGATCCGCACACTCTATTCATGATGTAGGCATACCATGGATTTGTAAAGAGGCAATAAAATGTTTTCTGTCTTATTATTTATCCCTTTCTTAACGATTCCCAACATTGTTACCTATTTTGACTGCTGCTGTATATTGAGTGGATGTTCTCAGACAACTATCCACAATGACCCCAAGATCTCTTTCTTGAATGGTGACAGCTAACTTACACCCTTTCATTTTATACGTTGTGGTATAGCAAGGGCAGAGGGCAGTAGGAAAGTTCTGGAAGAGCGGTATGTAAGCCTTAGAATGATCCAGGCTTTATTCCCTGTAGACTAGCCAGAGACATTAGAGGGTAATTAGGGTCAGCTGACAACAATTAAAGCCCCAGCCAAGTGCCTGATAAAAACCCTCTACTCCTGAGAGACAGTGCACAAGTAGGAGAAGTAGATGTGCTGTGCTACTGAGCAGAGGAGTGTGTGGAGTTGTGAGGAGGAGCAGCACGGAGTACAGTGGTTTGTGGAGTTGTGAAGTGGAGCAGAATGAAGTACAGTGGTGTGTGGAAGAGTGGCAGAGTCCAGAGGCAGGTACTGGGCTCAAGAAGCCAGAAGGACAGAGGGGGAAAAGTAGCACAGGAGAAAAGACTGCAGCTGCAAGTATAGTGCCAGCAGCACATAGCTGCTACTCATAGGGCCCCTGGGCTGGGACGGAGGTAACTGGTGACGCCTTGGCCCACTACAAGAGGCAAAGCATGAGACCCACTAGGGTGAAGCTGGCCGTTTGCCACAAGGTGTACTTGGAATTATGTTTTCCAATGTGCATTACTTTGCATTTATCAACACTGAATTTCATCTGCCACTTTATTGTCCAGTCACCCACTTTTGTGAGATTTCTTTGTAACTCTTCACAGCCTGCTTTGGACTTAACTATGTTGAATAATTTTGTATCATCTGCAAATTTTGCTACCTCACTATTTACCCCTTTTTCCTGATCATTTATGAATATGTTGAACAGTACTGGTCCCAGTACAGACCCCGGGGGGCGACACCACTATTTACCTCTCTCCATTCTGAAAACTGACCATTTATTCCTACCTTTTGCTTCCTATCTTTTAACCAGTTACTGTTCAAGAAGAGGACCTTCCCTCTTAACCCAGGACTGCTTACTTTGCTTAAGAGCCTTTCTTGCGGGACCTTGTCAAAGGCTTTCTGAAAATGTAAATACACTATATTCACTGAATCACCATTGTCCACACGCTTGTTGACCACCTCCAAGAATTCTAGTAGATTGGTGAGGCATGATTTCCCTTTACAGATACCATGTTGACTCTTCCCCAACAAATTGTATTTATCTATGTGTCTGATAATTCTGTTCTTTACTATGGTTTCAACCAATTTGCCTGATACTGAAGTTAGGCTTACTGGCTTGTAGTTGCTGGGATTGCCTTTGGAGCCTTTTTAAAAAAATTGGCATCACAGTAGCTGTCCTCCAATCATCTGGTACAGAAGCTGATTTAAATGATGGTTACATACCACAGTTAGTAGTTCTGCAATTTCACATTTGAGTTCCTTCAAAACTCTTGGGTGGATACCATTTGGGCCTGATGACCTATTACTATTTAATTTATCACTTTGTTCCAAAACCTTCTCTAATGACACCTCAATCTGGGACAGTTCCTCAGATTTGTTACCTAAAAAGAATGGCTCAGGTTTGAGAATCTCCCTCTCATCCTAAACTGTGAAGGCCAATGCAAAGAATTCATTTAGTTTCTTTGCAATAAAGCATGGTTACTTACTAGTAACTGTTGTTCTTCGAGATGTGTTGCTCATATCCATTCCAGTATAGGTGAGTGCATGTCAACGTGCATGGGTTCCCGGAACTTATTTCCCCTTAGCAGACCCCATAGGGTCAGCTCAGGCACCCCCGGGAGTGCCGCGTGCATGCAGCAGCACATAAGACACTGCCAACCCTACACCCCCTCAGTTCCTTCTTTCTGCCAACTCCGACAGCAGGGACGGGGGGTGGGTGTGGAATGGATATGAGCAACACATCTCGAAGAACAACAGTTACTGGTAAGTAACCCTGTTTTCTCCTTCAAGTGATTGTTCATATCCATTCCACTGTAGGTGATTACAAAGCCATACCCTGGAGGTGGGTAGGAGTTACCGGTGAGCTGCCCACAGCACAACTCTGCTGAATCCCACATCCTCTGTCAGCTGCTGGGCCATGGCACTTGAGCTCTGGTTGACTGCACTATGATGGTTCTTTAAAGCAGCACCTTTGCCTGCTCGTAGCCGAACTTGATGTAGGACGTAATCCATGAGGAGATGCGCTGGGTGGAGACAGGTGAGCCTTTCATCCGGTCTACCACTACAATGAAGAGCTGCGTCGATTTCCGGAATGGCTTCGTACACTCAGTGTAGAAGGCCAGGGCTCGTACACGTCCAGCGAATGCCATCTCCTCTTCTCCTCTGAGCCATATGGTTTGGGAAAACACGGGGAGAAAAATATCTTGATTACAATGAAACTGGGAAACAACCTTGGATAGGGCGGCCGGATGCTGGACCCTGTTCTTATACAATATGAGGGGCTCCGAGGTTCAATTCTTAATTTCAGAGACCCTCCTAGGTGAGGTAATGGCCACCAGGAAGGCTAGCTTCCATGAAAGCATGAGCCGGAGGTATGAAGTCATGAGTTCAAAAGGTGGGGGGCCCCTTGGGTCTCGAGAGGGCCAGGTTAAGATCCCAGGGAGGCACCGGATCACGTACCTGCGGATAAAGCTTCTCCTGCTACCAAGCAAGACTTGTTGGGCCTACACCAACCAGGCTCTCTCTCTCCCTCCGTCAGCCACAGCGCCTCCAGGCCGTGAGATGCGGGGAGTCCAGACCTGAGTGCAACAGGCAACTATGGTCCTGGGAGAGAAGGTCATGCCGCCTTGGTAGCTGCATGGGCAAGGCGATTGAATGGTCCAGCAGCATGCTGAACCAGTACTGCCTCGGCCAGGCTGGAGTGATGAGTAAGACGTCCGCTCCTGTCCCACCTTACTTCCAAGCAGGACATTGGGCCAGATCGGAATGGGTGAAAACGCGTATGTGAGGGTCCCTCTCCAGTTGAAGAGAAACGCTTCGGAAATTGACCTGGTGTCGCAACCCCGGAGCAAGCAGAGCCTTGGGCACTTTGCATTCCAGGCTGACACAAATAGGTCCAGTTGTGGAACACCCCCCTTTTTGGAGACCATAGACACTACCTACGGGTGCTGCAACCAGTCGCGGTGGGGTAGAAACAACCTGCTGAGGCGATTCGCCTCATCACTCCTCACTCCCGGGAGGTGAGAGGCAGTTAAGTGGAAATCGTGCCTCACTTCTAAATCTCACAGGTGGATAGCTTCCTCGCAGAGGCCCAGGGATCGCACTCCTCCCTGCCTGTTTATGTACAACACAGCTGCAGTGCTGTCCATCCGCACCTGCACCAGTCTGCCTGTCAGGAATTGGAGGAACACCCTGCACACTGGGCAAATAGCCCTCAGCTCCTTCCACTGTAGGAAGGCTAGGGCGGGCAGGGGAACTATGACCACCCGATTCAGTGGGTGGCTGCTTGGCACATATACGAAGGCCAACCACGCCTAAAGCGATCTGAGCCTCCAGCAAGCTAGTCTCACTACGTACGTGCAGGCCATCATGTGGCCTAACAGCTAAAGGCAGTGCCTGGTTATTGTTGTGGGCATTGGTGCAGCAAGATGATGATACAGACCCTCGCCTCTAAACGTGGCTGAGGCAGGAAGTCTCTGGCCTGGGAAGCATCCCAGATGGCCCTGATAAATTCTATGTATTGCACTGGGGTTAGTATGGACTGCTCATTTATGAGCCGTACCAGCCTGCTGCACGGGGAGCATGTGAAGGTCCTGGTCTCCTACACTTGAGGCATGGACCTGCCCCATATCAGCCAATCATCTCGCTAAGGGAATATTTGTGCACCCTTACGTCTCAGGTGGGCAGCCACTACCGCCACGTGTGAAGCGGAGTAAGCGCCTGATACTGGGAAGGACAGGCACCTGAAGCATGCGTCCTTGAGGTCGAGAGTGACACACCAGTCTCCCGGGTCCAGAGAAGGGATGATGGAGGCTAGGGAAAACCATGCGAAATCTGAGTCGTTTGACGTGCTGTTTAGCCAACCCAGGTTCAACATGGGTCTCAGATGTCTCCTTGCCTTGGGGGTGAAGAAGTATTTCGGATAGGACCTCTTCCCCGTTCTGCCTTGAGGTACCATACCAGCACTCTGAGGATGGGCAGGGTGTCCACCTCTGCAGAAGAAGTTACTCGTGAGAGGGATTCCTGAAGAGGGACAAAGCTGAAGGGCTTGGGGGACAGCATTGTTTGCTGCTTCAGGCAGATGTGAACTAGGGGTGGCTCATACCCACTGAAACTTGAGTACATGCCTAAACGACCCAGCCCTCCTGGTGAACTTCAAGAAAGGGTGGGCAGATCCAAGAGAGCAGTAGAGGTGCCACTCTTGGGGTCTGCTAAGGGGAAAAAAGTTCCAGGAACCCATGCACGGTGGCGTGCACTCACTTATACTGGAATGGATATGAGCAATCACTCAAAGGAGAACCTGATCTTCCTTGAGTGCTCCTTTAGCATCTTGATCGTCCTGTGGCCCCACTGGTTGTTTAGTAGGGTTCCTGTGTCTGATGTATTTAAAAAATTTTTTGCTGTTACTTTTTGAGTCTTTGGCTAGCTGTTCTTCAAATCCTTTTTTGGCCTCCCTAATTATATTTTACACTACACTTGCCAGAGTCTTTGCTCTTTTCTATTTTCCTCATTTAACTTCCACTTTTTAAAGGATGCCATTTTGCCTCTAACTGCTTCTTTTCTTTTTTGTTTAGCCATGGTGGCACTTTTTTGGTCCTCTTACTATGTTTTTTAATTTGGGATATACATTTAGATCAAGCCTCTATTATGGTATCTTTAAAAAGTTTCCATGCAGCTTCAGGGATTTCAATTTTGGCACCTTTTGCTTTCTGTTTAACTAACTTCCTCATTTTTGTGTAGTTCTCCTTTCTGAAATCAAAATGGTATCGCTGTGGGTTCCTTTGGTGTTTCCCCTATCCTCCACATGGATGTTAAATTTTATTATGTTATGGTCAATGCTATCAAGTGGTTCATTTCTTGAACCAAATCCTGTGCTCCACTTAGAAGTTAAATCAAAAATTGTCTCTCCTCTTGTGGGTTCCAGGACTAGCTGCTCCAAGAAATAGCCATTTAAGGCATCAAGAAACTTTATCTCTGCATTCCGTCCTGAGATGACATGTACCCACTCAACATGGGGACAGCTGAAATCCCCTGTTATTATTATTGAGTTTTTATAGCATCTCTAATCTCCTTGATCACGTCACAGTCACTATCACCATCCTGGTCAGATAGACTCATAGACTCATAGGTCAGAAGGGACCAATATGATC
>ML675620.1:74122245-74213041 GCA_007922155.1 Mesoclemmys tuberculata | reverse complement strand
CATATTGGTCCCTTCTGACCTATGAGTCTATGAGTCTATGAATCCATAATCCAAGTGTGCTGCCAAATTCTGAGGAATGGAGGACTGCAGTACCGATGCTCCTCTCACGGAACTGGACTGCAGAAATCCAGAGGGAAACACCCACCGGAAAGGCCATGGTCCAGGCCATTGTCCCTGTGGCCACCACGGGGAAGCTAGGCATCAGGGCCACGGCTTGCCTAGTATGAATAACTTCCTCATTGTCTGTGGAGGTGGTGCCGCTGTCTGATAGCCAGGGTAGCGCTGATTCTGAATATCTCACGGTGCCATGCTGAATGTGCGGATGCTCTGTCACCAGGGAGCGGCATGGAAAGCCTGAACGATGGGTGTGAGAGGACTGGCTCTTGTTGTACAGACTAGACGGGCGGGGTCGCAGTGCCAGGGAAACATGCTATGAGTCCAGCGACATGCATTGTTCCATAACTCCATGGCAGTTCTCCGCTTGGTGCCAGTCCTCCAGAGACCAGCAGTGGGAGCATGGTCTGACACTGTCCTGACCTGGAAAGCATGGTCTCGACACCGGAGACCGACAACGCACTGGTGAAGAGTGCCTCGATAGGTTGCTGTCAGGCAGATCTGTCCCTCGATAGGTTGCTCATTGGTGCCAGTGCCAAATCTCGATGCAGCAGCCTGCCATCCCTCAGTGTCGGAAGCAGGGGCAATGCCAAAAGATCCTTCATTGCCTGGAAAGCCTCCAGTGTCGATGGCACCAACAGGCGGTGAGGGTCTCTACTGCTACCCGGAGTCAGCAGAGGGCTTGAGGCTGATGCAGCAGCAAGGGACCTTTCTGAGGCAGGGAGGATTGGCGGCCTGACATGAGTCTCGCCTGGTCCCCCTTAGCCTTCTCCACAGGGGAGCATACCTGCTCTGTGCAAGTCTTCTTTGGCCTCTTCTTCAGTGTCAGAGAAGGTGATTGGTGCCGAGAGGAGAAGAGGGCGCCAGAGGGGCACTGTGCACCAAGGTCATCATGCTCAGTGCCAAGTCCAGTCTGCCAAGTTCCAACACCCTTCTAAGTGCCTACTCCATCAGGATGGCCTTGAGATGAATATCTCATTTTTTCTTAACCCGTGTGCAAAAACTTTTACAGATTTTTCACCTCTCACAGACGTGCGCTTCCACCAGACACTTGAAACAACTTTGATGAGGGTCGCTTCTTGGCAAAGGCTTCTTACATGAAACACAGGGTTTAAATCCCAAGGAACGGGGCATGCCCCGACCGTGGGACTCTAACAAACCAGAACTAACTATAACCAACCATTAACTATCTACACTAGAACAATGAATAAACCACTAGGTTCTAGTGAGAGAACTTGTGAACTGAGAGGGAGGGGGAGCCAACGGCGCCTATATGTGAGCGCATGTGCACACCACTGAAGGGGGCACTAGAGTTAGCTCCTACAGGTACCAGTAAGGGAAAAAGTTTTCTGGTATGGGTGCATGTAGCACAAACACACTCCTAAATGGGGAATGGACATGAGCAAGCACTTGAAGCACTGTATAACTCTCTGGAAGAGCCTGAGGGTTTTTTTACACTTTGGCAACACTTATATTGCACATCATTACCAATAAAGAATTTTTTTTAACTGAGCTAACCTGTGTACTGGTCCTACTAAGTCTTACTATTAGACTTTAAAGCCTTAATCAGCAGACTGTGAGAGCACAATGACTCAAGTACTGCTGATGCCAAGGATTTGCTCAACATCCCATGTTATAAATGCAAGAGGAAGGGCCTCTGTTAATGCTCTGTGACTCAGGAACATTCTTTACAGACATCAGAATCCATCTGCAAGCTCTTTCAATGAAGAGATTCAGTCATTGTTATGTCCTTTTGACCTCTATTGATTTGAAGTTCTAGATTGTTTATTGCAATGTATCTGCTTTGGGGATTTTCATTTATCTCCATTTCTTGAGGTGTCTATCACCATGATTACTTTTATAAACATATTACCTCTGCTTAATATAACATTGTAAAAGCACTTGCAGGCTTGGGCATGGGATACCACAAACATAAATGAATTATCATCATTTTAATGCTCCTGCACAAATAAGCCAACAAGGACATGTAGCAAAGCTCTCGGATCTCGTCATCTTGCGAGAAGCACAGGCATACAAATATTTGCAACTTAAAGTTGTGATAACACGTAGAACAGACCTCACCCATCTTGTATCTCTAGTATAGAAGAGAGGGGGATAAGACAGGGGGCAGATATAACAGGCAGAGCGCTGAAGGAATTGTTTGCTTACTTACCGCATGCTGCCTGTGAAGTTTTTCCAAGAGGGTGCTGTCTGTGCCCTTCGGGAACCGACTCTCCTCGTTGACCAAAGCCAGCAAACCCAGTTTCTACAGCCAAATGTAAGACAGCCTTTACCAACCAGCAAAACTACAAACTGCACAGGACTCAGGCCAGAGAAATAAAGACACCTTTTGAGTTACATCCTAGAAAGCTCAAGTGAAAAGGTACATGGCGGCCAATCCACAGACTCAACAAGTACAACACTGGCTTGTTGTCAAATATGTGGAAATTTCTTTTAAAAATCTGTGTTTGGGAGGTTAAAGCCCTAAGTCCATCCCAAACAACGGGCAAGGGATTTGCATTCTTTCAGACAGTCTTTCTAGGGGATGGAGAGGCCCATGCTGTTGGGAGGACAAGATGTGAAGATCTCGCTGAACTACCCCTGCTTTAACACATGGAAAAGCCAACAAAATCCCAGGGACTATGCAATAGCCAACCAGGGAACAGAATGTGGGAACTAGCCCTGCTACTTAGAGCCACACATGGGCCAAGTACAAGAAAAACAAATGCTTAAGTGGAGGGAAAGAAAAATTGTTAAGTGTCATGCCAGGTCATGCCTGCCAGGATTCCTGGGACCAAATGAATTCCATAAAGAACTACCCACCTTCTCAATGAGATCCAAGCACTCTGCATTATCCATCCAGTCAATTGCTTCCCAGATTATTCCCTCCCTGCCAAACAAGAAAAAACCCAATGATAAAAAGAGGAAGCTCCAAATCCGTGGGGTGTGGTGCAGGAATAAAGAGGGAGCAGCAAGCAGCATTCCCAGGACCCAAGAGGGATGCAAGGAGATGGACCATGCCGCCATCACCACAAACTTCTAGGCCTCTGGGAGGAAGAAAGTAGGAAGTGGAAGACATGACTTCCAGGGGGGAGTAGGAGATGGAGGAACAACTGGAGGCAAAATATCTGGAAATTTCAAAGGATCCATAGACACACCTACCATAAAGGAATGAAAAATGGATATTTTCTTCACTGAATGTGAAAAAAATTCAATTAAACCATGTTTTTTAAGATCCTTGGATTATCCAATAATGGCCCTTAGCAGAGGCCTCACAAGTTTGGATGGGTTTAACTGAGGTTCTGGAATTTCTTCTGAGAGTAGTTTCTATTCCAGAACTGAAGGAAAATTAGAATTTGCTATACCAGATTCAGGCCACTGATCAGTCACACATAATATCCTGCCTCTGGTGCTGTAATATACTTGGCCAACTAAGCAATACAATACACAGGAGCTATGTCCTGACTACAGAGATTAGCTGATATCCTGAAGCAAAAGATCCTGTCTTTAGCATACCTGGAAGAAATATTGGTCATAAAATTATTGAGTCCTTTTTAAAATGCAACCACTATTTCAGGTATGGGCAAACTTTTTGGCCTGAGGACCACATGTGCATATAGAAATTGTATGGTGGGCCATACAAAGGGTCAGGGGGGAAGAGGCAGGGCTGTGCGGGGGGGAGCGGCCACCACGTTGTGCTGCTTGGGGCCAGGATCGGCTTCAGTCAGGGAGCTGTTGGGCCCACATGGTGGGAGTGGCCAGCGAGGACCACCTGAAGGGCCCGATGAAAGGCTTAGGCCTGGTCTACACTGGCGATGGAGGCTGACATAACGTCACTTATGTTGATCTCCGAAAGCCTGCATCTACACTGGCACGGCAATTCCATCGACTTAAACCACAGCAAAAGTCAACGTAATAAAACCACGTCTGCAAGTGGCGTAGCGCCTAATTCGATTTTATTGGGTTGATTTTGCATCAGTGTAGACAGAGCGCAATGCAATTCAACGTTAATGGCCTCCGGAAGGTATCCCACAATGCCCTGTTGTGACCACTCCGGACATTCGTGCTCTGCTGTTACATGGTCACGCTACTCAGAAATGGCCCCTCCTCTCATGCCCCAGGACAATTTGAATTTTCATTTCCTGTGCAGCCAGCATGGAGAGCGCTTTGTTGCTGGACTCCTCATGGCTACTGCAAGGCCCAAACACACTCCAGCATGGAGTTGACCAGAGGTCTTAGATCTTATAGGTCTGTGGGGTGAGGAGTCCACTATGGCTCACCTCAGAGCCAGCAAAAGGAATTTGGAAATTTACAGGAAGATATCCCAGGGTATGCTGGAGAAGGGACACAACAGGGACACGCAGCAGCGCTGCATGAAGATCAAGAAGCTGTGGCAGTCATATTAGAAAGCCAGGGAAGTTAACAGCCGTTCTGGCTCCTTGCCAAAAACATGCTGCTTCTACAAGGAGCTACATATAATTCTTGGCGGCGACCCCATCACAGTGCTGCCACGCAGCATTGATACCTCTGCTACATCACAGTCCATGGACAATGATGAGGACTCCGTGGATGAGGAGGAGGAAGTTGAGGAGTTACCCATGGAACAGATTATTTATGTGCAGAGATGTGTGCCAAGAATCATCAGTTGGTATCTCAAGGAAACTTTCATTTAGGTCAGTGGTTCTCAACCTTTCTAATGCCGTGACCCCGCAATACAGTTCCTCATATTGCGGTGACCCCAAACCAAAAAATAATTTTGGTGGCTACTTCAAAACTGTAATTTTGCTACAGTTATGATTCGGAATGTAAATACCTGATATGCATTATGTATTCTCATTGCTACAAATCAAACATAATTTAAACATAGTGATTAATCACAAAAACAATATTTAATTATATGCTGAGAAATATTTATTACTAATTCCAATAAATAACATTTCACCATGGCATAGCATAGGTTTAAATATAACAACAATTCCAAATAAATAACATTTCACCATGGCATAGCATGGTATGTGTATGGTGTGTGTACTGTTTTTACATTATTAACCTTTTTTACACCAGCAGGCTGTCTCGCAGGCTCTCTTGGCTCTCCGCCTCCTAGGCTTCTGTCCTCTGGCGCTTGCTGCGTCCGCCCACTGATGACGTCAGCAAGCGCCGGACACACGTAATGCGCTGCTATGGACTGTGGAGCGTTCCCCCCACTTCCCCCGCCCCTTAGGCCCCGGACGGATGATGCAATCACGTCTGCACATGCGCGCAGGCATTCAGTTTGGAACACGCATCCATAACGGTGTGCGTTCCAGCTGAATAGCGCTGCTACAGATGGTAGCGCGACTTCTCAACGGCTAAAGCCATCGGAAATATGTATTTTCCGATGGCTTTAGGCGACCCCTGTGTTTTGGTCGTTCGACCCCCGCCGGGGTCGCGACCCACAGGTTGAGAACCGCTGATTTAGGTAATCTGTTATCCTTTGCACAAGGTTTTGGGGGAGGGCAGCCTTGTTCCCTCCTCCCTGGTAAGATACTTTGCCATGCCACGCTGTAATCAAGGGAGCCGGCATCATGGCGAAACACGGCATAGCGGCATAAGGGCCAGGCTGGTACCCCGCTGCGTGCAGCAAATCTTCCCTTTCCTCGTGTGTTACCATCAGGAGACTGATATTATTCATGGTCACCTAGGGAAGATGGCGCATGTTTAAAAACGGGAGCTGTACAGCAGATACCCTGTATCTCTGTATTCGCCATTGTAGTGACTTACCAAGTCACTTTAATTATTTTGCTTTGGTTTCAGAAGAGACTATTAACCCCTGTGCGCTGTCTGCAGATCACCTGTAGCCACCTTGTGACAAAACGGTCATCCAAATTAAACCATGTTGCCAAGGCATCCCTCTAATACAGGGCATTTGAAATGAGCTTTTTAAAGATCATTAATCCTCTCTAAGCACAGTAAAGTGCCCCTGGCTTACCATCTCTGTAATGGCACAGCAAACTGACCCCTCTGGGATGTTAGGAATGGAATGAGGGTCTGGGTTTGCCTTGTGCACTTCAAGGGAAGTATTTTGTTCATTGCTGCAGTTGTTTCATTTCCTTAGGTCTGCTAACAATGGCAACCTTTTGCATTTCTTTTCATTCTGTAGACACCTTGGCCTTGGCCCAACCCTCTAAAAATGCTGCAGAAAGACTATCGCAGATTAGAAAGGGGGGGGGGAAAATCAAGAAACATGTTTGGCAAGCTCATGAACACCTCTGCGGCCGCAGAAACAGAGCTCAGAGCATGGCGGCTGACCTTGTCCCAGTGACCTTGTCCCAATGTGAATGAATATTTCCCTCTCCCATGACTTGCACGTTCATAAATAAAAGTTTGCATCATTTCATACAATCCTAGAAGATGAAGGTTGGAAGGGACCTCAGAAGGTAATCTAGTCCAACCCCTTGCTCAAAGCAGGACTATCCTCAGCTAAATCATCCCAGTGAGGGTTTTGTCAAGCCACAGCTTAAAAACCTTAAAAAAGATGGAAATTCCACCATCTCCTAGGTAACCCATTCTAGTGCTTCACCACCCACCTAGGAAAAACCTTTTCCTAATGTCCAACCTAGACCTCTCTCACTGCAACTTGAGACCATTGTTCCTTGTTCTGTCATCTACTCCCATTAAGAACAGGCTGGCTCCATCCTCCCTGGAACCCCCATTCAGGTAGTTAAAGGTTGCTATCAAATCCCCCCCATCATTCTTCTCTTCTGCAGGCTAAACAAGCCTAGCTCCCTCAGCCTCTCCTCATAAGTCTTGTGCTCCAGCAGCTAATCAATTTTGTTGCCCTCTGCTGGACTCTCTCCAATTTCTCTACATCTTTTTAGTAGTGGGGGTCCAAAGCTGGACACAATACTCCAAATGCAGACTCACCAATGCCGAATAGAGGGGAATAATCACTTCCCGCGATCTGCTGGCAATGCTCCCACTAATGCACCCCAATATGCTATTAACCTTCTTGGCAACCAGGACATGCTGTTGACTCATATCCAGCTTCTTATCCACTGTAATTCCCAGGTCCTTTTCTGCAGAACAGCTGCCTAACTTGTTGTTCCCCAGTCTGTAACTGCACATGGGATTCTTCCATCCTAAGTGAAGGACTCTGCACTTGTCCTTGTTGAACCACATCAGATTTCTTTTGGTCTAATCCTCCAATTAGTTTAGGTCCTTTTATATCCTATCCCTCCCTTCCAGGGTATCTATCACTCCCCCCAACTTAGTGTCATCTGAAAATTTGCTGAGGGTGCCATCTACCCCATCCTCCAGATCATTAATGAAGATGTTGAACAAAACCAGCCCCAGGACCAACCCATGGGGCACTTCGCTTGTGTCCGGCTGCCAGCTAAACATGGAGCCATTGATCACTACTCGTTGAGCCCGATGATCTAGCCAGTTCTCTATCCATTTTATAGTCCATTAATTCAACTCATACTTCTTTAACTTGCTGATAAGAATACTGTGGGAGACCATATCAAAAGCTTTGCTAAAGTCAAGGTATATCACGTCCACCACTTTCCACTCATCCACAGAACCAGTCACCTCTTCATAGAAAGCAATCAGGTTAGTCAGGCACGACTTTCCCTTGGTGAATCCATGTTGACTGCTCCTGATCACATTCCTCTCATGTAAGTGCCTTAAAATGGATTCCTTGAGGACCTGCTCCATGATTTTGCCAGGGATTGAGGTGAGGCTGACCAGCCTGTAGTTCCCTGAATCCTTTTTCTTCCCTTTCTTGAAGATGGGCACTATATTTGCTTTTTTCCAGTCATCAGGGACCTCCCCCTGTTGCCATGAGCTTTCAAAGATAATAGCCAATGGCTCTGAAATCACATCAGCTAACTCCCTCAGCATCTGGCCCCATGGACTTGTGTAGGTCCAATCTTTCTAAATAGTCCTGGACCTGTTCGTTCAGCGCTGCGGGATGTTCACCTCCTCCCCGTTCTGTGCCGCCCAGTGCAGTAATCTGGGAGCTGACCTTGTCTGTGAAGACAGAGGTAAAAAAGGGCATTCAGTACCTCAGCTTTCTCCACATTCTCTGTCATTAGGTTGCCTCCCCCATTCTGTAAGGGGCCCACACTTTCCCTAATCTTCCTCTTGTTGCTAACATACCTGTAGAAACCCTTCTTGATCCCCTTCCCCTTCCTTTTCCTCTTGGTAGCTGCAACTCCAATTGCGCTTTGGCCTTCCTGATTTCATTCCTGCATGTTCGAGCAGTATTTTTATAATCCTCCCTAGTCATCTGACCAAGCTTCCACTTCTTGTAAGCTTCTTTTTTGTGTTTAGGCTCACCAAAGACTTCTTTGTTAAGCCAAGCTGGTCGTCTACCATATTTGCAATTCTTTCTGCACATCGGGATGGTTTGTTCTTGTGCACTCAATGAAGTTTCTTTAAGATACAGCCAGCCCTCTTGGATTCCTTTTCCCCTCATATTAGCCTCCCAGGGGATCCTGCCCACCAGCTCCCTGAGGGAGTCAAAGTCTGCTTTTTTTAAGTCCATGGTCCGTATCCTGCTGTTCTCCTTTTTTCCTTTTGTCAGGATCCTGAACTCGACCATCTCATGATCACTGCTGCCTAGGTTGTCACCCACTTCTACTTTCCCTACCTTAATCTTCCTTTAAATGCCCAAATGCACATTCAACAACAATTCTGCAAGTGTTTATCCTGTTATTAAAATATTCCTTGTCCCTATCAAGGTGCCCAGTGTACGGCTTCATTAGCCAAGGGAGCAAGTGGTAAGCAGGATCCCCCAGGATCACTGGTGGTATTTCCACACCCCTGACGTGAAATTTTTGGTCAGGAAAGAATGTGCCCTCCTGCATGTTAGAGAACAGCCCTGAATTCTGAAATACGCACACATCATGCACATTCCCAGACCTCCCCACACAGATGTCAGTGAAATGACCCCTGTGGTCCACGGAAAAGTACCCCTTGCGGTATATGTACTCAGTTGCTAGGTGGGCAGGTGCTAAGATAGGGATGTGTGTCCCATCAATGCCTCCCCACACACAGTTTGGGAACCCCATCGCAGCAAACCCATCTACTATGTCCTGCACATTTCCCAAAGTCACTATCCTTCATAGCAGAACTCTATTGATGGTCCTGCACGCTTGAATCATGGCAGCGCCCACTGTAGATTTACCAACTCCTAATTCATTCCCAACCGACCAGTAACAGTCAGTGGTTGCCAGCTTCCACAGAGTGATGGTGACTCTTTTCTCCATCGTCAGAGCTTGTCTTGAGTGATTATTCATGCACGTCAGGGATGGGGTCAGCTCCGAGCAAAGTTAAAGGAAAGTGGCCTTTCTCATACGAAAGTTTTGCAGCCACTGGTCATCATCCAACAGCTGCATAACGATGTGGTTCCACAAGCCTGTGCTTGTTTACCAGGACCAGAACCGACACTCCACGGACTGCAGATGATATGTTACAGCCTGCAGCAAACAGGAATTGCTCTGCTCGATGGGCTTGTAGCGGGGCAGCCTCGGTGGCATCGCAGTTGCCTGTGCTTCGGCTTCTTCCTCTACTTTGACAATACTCAGTAAGCTGCGATGTATTTATGATGCTCCCAAAGTAGTGCAGAGTGAAGCTGGCTCCATGTCTCTGCAGCAATGGCGAGCGCGCAGTGTAAACAAACAGCACGAAAATCGGTTTCCTGTTTGTTTGGGGGAAGAAGGGAGGGCGAAGGAGCGTTGCATCATGGGATGATGAAACTCATCACAACAGCCACTGCAGCTAGTTGCACTGTGGGATAGCAACCCATAGGGCACTGCTTTAAATGTTGACACAAGCGTGGTGAGTGTGGACACACGAGACTGGCACAAACAGCGTGGTGTGTACACGCTCCAGCAACTACTAAAAATTGGTGGGTGAAAGTCGACTTCACACTGCAGTGTAGACATACCCTAAGATGGCCCATATGTGACCCATTGGCCGTAGTTTGCCCACCCCTGCACTATTTGGACACTTCCAGTGCGAGAGGGAGGACAGTGTTCTTCACATGTGATTCTTGCAGTGATGGAATCAGCTGTGGGAATGAGTGTATAAATAGCCTTGTATTTTGGCAGTCTTTAGAACTTAAAGAATGATCTATTCAGCTGCTCTCCTTTACAGAGCTGCTCACATTCAGCCTCAATGACCCTATTCAACTGCTCCTTCAGAAAAACAAATGCTTCTGTCTTGGAGCTAGAAGAGAACATTTCTCTGCCAACCCTCTCAAGAGATATTACAGTGATGACCATCAATACAATATCTTAATGGTAGATAGTAGGGCTGTCAATTATTCGCAGTTAATTCAAGCAACTAACTCAAAACAAATTAACTTAATTAAAAAAATTAATTGCAGTTTTAATCTCACTGTTAAACAATAGAATACCAATTTAAATTTATTACCAATATTTATAATATTTTTCTATATTTTAAAATATATTGATTTCAGTTGCAACACAGGATATAAAGTGTACAGTGCTCACTTTATCTCACTTTTATTACAAATATTTCTACTGTAAAAAAGAAACAAGAAATAATATTTTTAAATTTACCTCATACAAGTACTATAGTGCAATCTCTATTCTGAAAGTGCAATTTACAAATGTAGATTTTTTTTTGTTACGTAACTGTACTCAAGAACAAAAAATCCACTCAGTCCTACTTCTTAGTCAGCCAATCATGAAGACAAACAAGTTTGTTTACATTTATGGGAAATAATGTTATGCACTTCTTATTTACAATGTCACCTGAAAGCAAGAACAGGCATTTGCATGACACTTTTGTAGCTGGCACTGTAAGGTTTTTATGTGCCAGATACACTAAACATTCACATGCCCATTCATGCTTCGACTACCATTCCAGAGGACATGTTTCCATGCTGATGATGCTCGATAAAAAAATATTGCATTAATTAAATTTGTGACTGAACTCCTTGGGGGAGAATTGTATGTCTCCTGCTCTGTGGTTTTACTCCCATTCTGCCATGTTATGACAGTCTCAAATGAATACCCAGCATGCGTTGTTTGATTTAAGAACACTTTCACTGCAGATTTGACAAAACACAAAGGTACCAATGTGGAATTTCTAAAGATAGCTTCAGCACTTGACACAAGGTTTAAGAATCTGAAGTGCCTTCCAAAATCTGAGAGGGACGAGATGTGGAACATGCTGTCAGAAGTCTTAAAAGAGCAACACTCCGATGTGGAAACTACAAAACCAGAACCACCAAAAAAAAAATCAACCTTCTGTTGATGGCATCTGGCTCAGAGGAGGAAAGTGAACGTGCATTAGTCCATACTGCTTTGAATCATTATCAAGCAAAACCCATACCAGCATGGAAGCATGTCCTCTGGAATGGTGGTTGAAGCATGAAGGGGCATGTCAATGTTTAGCATATCTGGCACATAAATCCCTTGTTACGCCGGCTATCATGGTGCCATGCAAATGTCTGTTCTCACTTTCAGGTGCCATTGTAAATAAGAAGTGCATAGCATTATTTCCCATAAATGTAAACAAACTTGTTTGTCTTCATGATTGGCTGACCAAGAAGTAGGACTGAGTGGACCTATTGGCTCTAAAGTTTTAATTTTTAGTGCAATTATGTAAAATAAAATAATTCACATTTGTAAGTTGCTCTTTCATGATAAACAGATTGCACTACAGTACTTGTATGAAGTGAACTGAAAAATACTATTTCTCTTGGTTATCTTTTTTACAGTGATATTTGTAATAAAAAATAATATAAAGTGAGCACTATACACTTTGTATTCTGTGTTGCAATTGAAATAATATATTATAAAGTGTAGAAAACATCAAAAATATATACATCAATGGTATTGTTGTTTAACAGTACAATTAAAACTGCAATTAATTGCAAGTATTTTTAATCTCATGATTAATCATGATTAATTTTTTTTAACTGTTTGACAGTCCTAGTAGATAGCTGTCTAAAGAACCCAACTCCCAACTGTAAATCAGGGAACAACATGCCTAGGGCTTGCTTTTGGACCCATCTGACTCAAACAAAATCACAACCACTTCCACTGGAGAAGAATCACTAGAAAAATAAAGTCCTCATAGCCTTATACAACTTACAGATTCAAGGAGCTTTCCCTTTTCAGACCACAGCCCCATTTGGAAATAAGGTATACAATTTTAAGAGTGAGGGTAACTGACCATTAGAAGAACCCAGTGATGGGTTGTGGTGTTGGATTCTCATCACTGGCAATTTTAAAATCAAGATTGGATGTTTTTCTAAAAGATATGTACTTGTTCAAACAGGAATTGTTTCAGGGAAGTTCTATGGCCTGTCTTATACAGGAGGTCAAGCTAGATGATCACAGTGGTCCCGTTTGTCCTTGGAATCTATGAATCTACAACTGCAATAGAGCCAAGGTATCCAGTTACAACACCATTACAGACTGGATAAAGAGGAGAGAATTTGGAATTTTCAGATTTTTTTTATCTTTTTTGCTCCATAATGGATTTAGAAACCAAAGGCCACAAGTCTTGGAAATATCTTCAGCATGTAACAGAAAGGAGCTGGGTATGGTTCTGTGAATGACTACCTGAGAGAGTATGGATGAATCAGAAGGAAGCTGGAGAGGGGCAGGATAGTGCAAAACTTTTATTGTAAAATTTGAAACCAAGTGAAACTTTAAAAATCTTAAACTTGGGCCTGGTTTCCTGCAGTTCACATCATTCCAGCTAGTTTCAGGTGCCAGGGAAGGGTTTATTGTTTAAGATGGAAACCAGACAAAACTTGCAATTTCAACCAACTCAATTTTGAGATTGTGGCCTCAAAAAGATCTTATGTGATATACTGAATTACAGCAGGGGGTTACTGTAAGCAATTTGGGGTAGAGACCACCTTTGTACAGTGCCTAGTACAATCGTGTCCTGATGCATGACTAAGGCTCCTACACACCAGAGTAATACAAAAAATAAGAAGTGAGAAGAGAAGTGACTAGAGAAGTGAGTCACTTCTTGCTTGAAGACAGAACTCCCACTCTAAGGCCCGGTCTACACTTACCTTTGTGATTCGGTGGCAGTCTTTGCAGCGTCTCTTCCGTGTGCCATCCACACTATGCCACTTACTGGGGTGGTTTTCCTGCATCACTTGCTGGATCGACTGAGTGGGTCTACACAGACCGCTCAGTCGATCCACAGCAATCGATCTGAAGGTGGCGAATTTGCTGCCATCAGTGTAGACCCAGCCTAAGAAAAAGTGCATTGGACATTCCCCACCAAAAGCATATTCACTGGCTAAAACACTAAGATCAGCCAACTGTCCCTCCAGTCTGAGCAAGGAGAGCCTCCTAAATGCTGTGCATCACTAGGAAAGCATTATGTTCTCACTTTTGCATCCTGAAATTTCACCAGAGGCATTGCTACTTCCCCTTCATTACCTGTTGTACTCTAGCTGCTCCAGGGAGAAGATGTGTTTGTTGAAGTATTCTTGGAGTTTCTCATTGGCATAGTTAATGTTAAATTGTTCAAAACTATTAATCTAGGCAAGAGAAAAAATATGATAAAATTAACATTCAGGTTGCTGGTCTGTAAAAGGCTCTTCCTGTGAGGACAATGTGGAAGGTAAAAGGCATACAGAAGACCAGCATTCAATGAACCGTGTCTATATGAACTCCAAAGCCAGAATACACTGGCCTTTGGATAATGCAGAAGAGAGTGGAAGAGTCTGGTGTCATTTCACTCTCTTTCCTTCCTATCAGTTATTCATTCTGTCACAGGGCAGCTAATTAACAGGCACCCCTCACCTATTACCACAAAAACTCAAGAACACAGCAAGAATGTGAATGTTAGAAGCCACACATCTACTGTGCACACATATCACAAGATACAACTAATGTCTATCACAATTCACAACTCACCCACCCACAAAGGGGAACTAACCATTTATCACATTAGCCCACAGGAAGCCATGCATTGAAAAAGGGCAGCCAAATGCTTCTCAAACTCTCTCACAGGAGATCTGTGTTGGAAAGATGTTTCCCAGTATGTGTTGTATTGACCTACACCAGATATCAGCCTACCAAATTTCTTTCATACATCCAGTGAATCTTCAGAAAAAACCTGGCCCCCAAAAAGATAAAGTACTGACCTGGAAGTTCTCAAAGCCAAAGATATCCAGGATGCCCACAGATTTAAAGTTTTCCTTGCCTTTGATCTTCATATTAATCTTCCCAATGAGCCATGAAAAGCACTGGGAATACAGTGCCATTGAGAGAGAGTCCCTAGAGTCAGCTGCCTATGAGCATATAAGGAGGGAAAAACTGTCATGACAGAAGGAACACATGGATATTACCATTGCCACTACTTTACAGTCTTTCTGAACATAAGAATGGCCATACTGAGGCAGACCAATGGTCCATCTAGCCCAGTATCCTGTCTTCTGATAGTGGCCAATGCCAGGTGCTTCCGAGGGAATAATCAGAACAGGTAATCAAGTGATCGGATGCTAAGGTTGCCATCCCCATCCTACAGAGTTGTTATATTGCCATGCCAGTTGGACAAAGCCATCTGTATGGCTCGCTGCCCCCAGAATATACACAGTACAATGCTTAGTAAGCATCCAGGCTTTTGCACAATGCAACCACTGGGCTAAATCATAGCAAAGTCACACCATCATGACCCTTTAGGAAGTGATCTCAAAAGGCTGAAGCAAGTGGAAGACCACTGACACCTAGGATGCAGATGCTGAGGGCATGTAAGATGGCAAGAAACCTTGCTATTGACATAGGCCTTGCAGTCACTTTGGGGAGGCACGACCTTTGAGTCAAGAATTTTGAGTTACAGAGAAGACACACAGATACAAATGACAATGACAATTTAAGAACATAAAAACACAGCAACAGCCATACTGGATCAGACCAATGGTCCATCTAGCCCAATATCCTGTATTCCAATAGGGGCTGGTGCCAGATGCTTCAGACGGAATCAACAGAACAGGCAATCCATCCTCTGCTGTCCAGTCCCAGCTTCTAGCAGTTAGAGGCTTAGGGACACCCGGAGCATGGAGTTGCATCCTTGACCATCTTGGTTAATAGCCAATGATGGATGTAGCCTTCATAAACTTACCTAATTTGTTTTCAAATCCAGTTATAGTTTTGGCCTCCACAACATCCCCTGGCAATGAGTTCTACAGGCTGATTGTGCCTTGTGTGAAGTACTTCCTTACATTTCTTTTAAACCTGCTGTCTATTAATTTCATCGGCTGACCCCCCTGGTTCTTGTGGTTTGTGAAGGGGTAAATAACACTTCCTTCTTTACACCAATGAAGATTTTATAGACCTCTACTATACCCCCTTTAGTCCTCTCTTTTCTAAGCTGAACAATCCACCCAGTCTTTTTAATCTCTACGCATACTGAAGCTGTTCTATACTCTGAATCACTTTTGTTGTCCTTCTCTGTACTTCTTTCCGTTTTAATAGAACTGGTTTGGGATGGGGTGATCAGAACTGCATGCAGCCCCCAAAGTGTCAGTGCACAAGGGATTTATATAGAGGCATTATTACATTTTCTGTCTTATCTATCCCTTTGCTAGTGGTTCCTAATATTGCTAACTTTTTTTTTGACTGTTGTAGCACATTGAACAGATGTTTTCAGAGAACTATCCATGATGACTTGAACATTTCTTTCTTGAGTGCTAATAGCTAATTCAGACCCCATCATTTTATATGTATAATTGGAATTATGGTTTCCAATGTGCCTTACATTGCACTTAACTTTGAATTGCATCTGCCATTTTGTTCCCAGTCATCCACTTTTGTGAGATCTCTTTGTAACTCTTTGCAGTCAGCTTTGTACTTAAGTAACTTGAGTAATTCTGTATTATCTGTGAACTCTGCCACCTCACTGTCTACCCTTTTGACAGACCATTTATGAATATGTTGAACATCACTGGTCCCAGAACAGATCCCTGGGGGACACTGTTATTTACCTCCCTCTCTTTGAACACTGACCATTTGTTCCTACTCTTTCTTTCTCGTCTTTAAACCAGTTACTGATCCAGGAGAGGATCTTCCCTCTTATCCCATGACAGCCTTTGGTGAAGGTCTTGTCAAAAGTTTTCTGAAACTCCAAATACACTATAAACAGAAGTTATTCATTGTAACTTGAAGTTCTTTGAGATGTGTGGCCTCTTATTTGTATTCCACATGAGGGTACTGTGGTAAAGTTAGGCCAGATGGCTACAGAAGGGTATGCCAGGGCCGATATGTGAGCCCCAGGATGCTAAAAGCCCTTTTCCCTGCAGGCAGGGGATAGGGTTACTCCAGGTCAATTGGAGGCTCCTGGACCCAATTAAGAGACTAACCCAGGTGTATTTAAACCCTGCCTTCCCTAAAGACTGGGAGGAGCAGAGCAGAAGGAGAGGAAGGAGTAGTTAGCAGGTTGTAGCAGTTAGAGGAGAATCCCCTGGAATCGGTAGCGGTGTTTCCCCTACAGCTGGAGAAGCAGAGCAGGAGAGAGACTGACCCCAGCCTGCAGGAAGGACTGGTGGCCTTCTGAGCCTCCAAGGCTCCACCACAACCCCTGCAGCCCCTGGTGGGGCCCACAGAGAGGTACCTCCCTGGGCCCAGGGTCAGATACATGGACTGGGACTACCCACCCTCCCCTGTGGGGTCGAAGGGCGGCCCTCAGGCCTGAAGTAAGGCCTTCACCCCACCGCTCTGTGAGAGGTGCCAGGAGGAAGGGAAAAGCCAAAAAGCTCATCCGGCTTGGGCTGGAATCACCTCAGGCCCCCGGCCAGAAGAGACTATGGCCGGCCAGTGAGACCCAGGAGGGGACTTGATTTGCCACAGTAGACATGCACACCATGTACCTGAGTATGGAAATTCTTCCAAGCAGTGTATGTTGGCCCACTTGTGCACCGTAGAGCTTCTCATGCTCTCGACCCAGAGCGTAAGCCTGGGTCCACACACAAATTCGCCGCTGTCAGTTTGATGTCTCTGGATCAATTAAGCAGTGTGTAGACCCACTCAGTCAATTCAGCAATCAATGCAGGAAAACCACCCCAGTAAGTGGCGTAGTGCTGCGTCAAAGGGAATGCTGTTCCCTTTGGCGCAGCGCAGTGTGGACAACATGTGGATGAGACGCAGCGAAGTCAACGGGAGATACGCAAGTGATTTACGTCACTTGCATATCTCCCATCAGCTGCCACCGAATGCCAAAGATTAGTGTAGACCAGGCCTAAGAGACAGTTTAGGTAACACCTCTCCAGTGCCTCTGACTCCAGTCCCATAGGATCTGAAGCAGAGGGGATGGAGGGTGGGAAGTGGAATACATATAGGAACCACACCTCTTGAAGAACTTCCATTTACAGTAAGAAACCTCCATTTCTTCTTCTGCCACACATAGGTGATTGGCAATCAGTGCTCAGATTGGAGGTGGGTCTGAGGAAGCTGATAGCAAAGATGACTCAGATCCCTCCGCTGCATCCATACTGAGGCACAAACGACAATGTAGTTTGTCACGACAATGTGGACAGAACTCCAGATGGCTGCCCTACAGATGTCCTGAAGTGGGACATACTATAGGAATGCTATTGAGGCAGCCTGTGTTTGCATGGAGTGAGCTAAGACAGCGCTAGGGGGAGGAATTTTCATGACCTTGTAGCACTCCAGGATGTATCCCAAGACCTATTTGGGAATCCTCTGGGTGAATATGGCCTGATCATATGATCTCTCTGCTGTGGTGATACGAAGTCTTCGTGATTTTCTAATGGATTTGGTTCTTTGCAAGTATGCCAGGACACACCAGACATCAAGGGAGTAAAGTCTCATCTTCACTGGAAGCATGAGGTTTTGGCAAAAATACAGGTAAATGTATCACTTGATTGATTTGGAAATCAGAAACAAATTTGGGGAAAAACTTGGGGTGCAGTCATACAGAAACCTTTTCTTTCCAGAAAAATTGTATAAGGAATGTTCACCAGGATGGCTCTGAGCTCACTGACCCTCCTGGCTGAAATAAAAGCCACTAAGAACGCCACCTTCCTGAACAAGTGGGTCATGGAACATGACGCCATGGGTTCAAAAGGCAGGCCGAGATTAAGAGCTCATTGAGGTGTGGGTTTGGTCACTGGTGAGAAAGTCCTGATTAGGCCTTTCATAAACTTGTAGCTGGATGAGTGAAGACAGAACATTGCTCTACCGGAGGGAGGAAGGTTCTGATCACTGCTAGGGTGTACTTTCAATGAACTAATAGTGACCTGAGCTCTTCAGGGACAGGAGATTGTTCTAGACTATCAAGATACTTGAAGTGGCTGAAGAATGTTGGTGGAGTTGTGCCCAGGCCAAAAATGTCTCCATTTGGCCAGGTAGCAGGTTCTAGTAGAATCTACTTTGGTTAAGGACAGTCTGAACAGGGGCCATGCATGAGCATTCTATGTCCAACGCCCACCCAAATACTAGGCCATGAGTTGGAGAGAGCCTGGGTTGGGATGCCTGATTTTTCTCCCCATCCTGACATAGGCTGTGAATGGGTGTATCTGGATTGTCGCGGACAGCAAACATGTTAGAAGTTCTGTGAACTTAAACTTACTGGGCCAGCAGGATGCTAAGAAAATGATGCTGGCTCTATCATGACATACCATCCCTCTGACTTGCTGAAGTAAGGGTATGGGAGAAAAGGCAATATGGAGGTCATTCATCCAGATCAGCAGTACAGTGTCACGCTGGGAGCTGTGACCCATGGCTCCACTGGAGCAATGTAGGGGAAGTTGTCTGTTTGTTTGAGACACAAAAAGTTGCTAGAAGTTGTATGGGGAACCTTATCGCCAACCTGACCTCCTGACATGAACAGCCTACCAGGAGCCAAACATTCAGGTATGGAAATACTGGTTAGCCCTGGTATCTCATCTGGGCTGCTACTACAGAGAAAACTTTTGTAAATTCTCTGGGTGCCATAGCTAATCCAAAGGGGAGCACTCGAAACCGGAAGTGTTCTGGCTTGCCACAAAATACAGGAATTTCCTATGTCGGGGGTGAATATCTATGTGGATATATATGTCCTTCATATCGAGAACCACAAATCGCATCCCTTCCAGAAGGGAGGGGATTATTGATGCCAAGATAAATATACAGAATTCAGATAAAGATGTTGAATTGCCAAGGCCCAGAGACCCATTGCCCAGAGACCCATTGTCTCTACCCTCTGTCTTTTTTGAGGAGTCAGAAATATGGGGAGTAGAATGGGGGCGCCGGCCCCCCCCCAAAAAAACAAAAAAAACTGAGGCTGGATGCATTCTATTGCCCCTTGGCTTAAAAGGGATTCTGCCTTCCACTCAGGAATCAGCTTGTGAGAATGATCCTCAAAGGGGGACCAAAAATGAGAGAAACTTTATGGGGTGTCCCTGATGAATAATCTATAAAACCCAACTGCCTGTAATGATCTTCCTCCAGTTGTGGGCAGAGTGTGAGATGGTCCTAAAAAATAATGAGCGAAAAGGAGGGTGGCATCAGTGGTGGTAAACAGGTCAAGACCAAAAATGGCACTTAGCTGTTGGTTGGGAATGAGCAGAGGCCACGGCAGTAGAGGGAACCGAGAAGGGACTGACTGCTCCAACATACCCAGGGAGGCTCAGCTTGATGCTGGAAATAAGGTGCATGAGGAAGGTGTGGTTTTGGTCTATAGTACTTGGTCTGTTGTCTCCCTGTGGGGGATCAAGTATAAATACCCAGGCAATGCAAAATTGATCTGAGTATTTTAATGAATGCAGGGATTTGTCCATTCTTTCATTCAAGGGATTTGAATTGTCAAAGGGGAGAACACCAAAACACCATCCAGGACCTCCCTAGAAAACCTGACGATTACTGCCAAGAGTCCCTCTTCATGACTAAGCCAATGGTCAGACTTCTGGAAGCTGTGTCTGCTGTATCCACTGTGGCCTGCACAGCTGTTTTTGCCAGTAACTTTTCCTCACCTAGAAGGGACTGAAATGTGACACGCTGTACCCCATGTACACCCTTATAGTGTGATTTGTGTATCATTCATGTTCACCCTTGTAGTGTAACTGTGTATTGTCTAATGGAAAGTATGACATGTAAAATGTTTTTGGAATGCTCATGACATACTGAACATTATTGCTGTGGTAGCACATTTCGTGCAATGTCATGCGTATGTACAGATATGAAACTCTGCTATATAATATCCTCAAATGTGAGCCTCACATGGCTTGAATAAATGCAGACAAACAGAAAGTTGTGGTTCCATGACCCGCAGAGACATGAATAGAAGAACAATGGACAGGCCTAAGCACCTTGGAGCTCAAGTGGAAGTAATCATACCCATTGCTGGACACCTGACCCCAGGGGGTCCAGGAACTTGTTAAAAGAAAGAGGCATCTTTGTCTCAGGGCTCTCCCTTGGAATCCATCTACATAGCAACATCAAGGACTGGCAACTACCCCCAAGAGGGAGGGGAGAGGCCTGGTTGCTAGAGGCATTGCAGCCAGCTGTGGGTAAGGTAACATCACAAAAAGCTACTGAAATATTAATCTTAATTTAGGATGTAAATTACCTTTTAGTTAATTGTGACCAACTCCTTGACTCATTATTAATCTCTTGATTTATATTAATCTGATTTATGATCACTTAAAATCTATCTATAACAGTGCATATTGATTGAGTGTGTGCAGAGACCTCACTTAGAATGATAGAGCTGGTGCATATCAATTTTTTTGATAAATTGACAGACAAATGTAAATGAGCTTCCAGGGTGCAGTGTACAGCACTGAATCCTGTAAGATGGCAGTTCCTGGGGCTGCATCTGGCACTGGCCAGAAGCGCTCCTTCACTGGGCCAGGGACCAATTACTCGCAAGAGGCTGGGCGTGGACTGACCCACGAGCGGGTCATTTACACAGCAAAGCAGAGTGAGGAATTGGGGTGACACAGCTACACACCAGTCCAGATTATTCCGGGGGGGTGAGGTGGAGGAACATCACAGTCTGTCTTCATGACTAAGACAGTGATCAGACTTCTGGAAGCTGTGCCTGCCGCATCCACTGCGGCCTGGACAGCTGTTTTTGACAGCAACTTTTCCTCATCTAGAAGGGACTGAAACTGGGCTCTCTCCTCTGTGGGAAACTTGCCTATGAAGCTCGCAAGCCTAAAATAGTTATTAAAATCATATTTCAATAACAGAGCTTGTAGTTAGCAACACAAAATTGCAGGTGTGAAGAGAAGACTTTCCTCCCGAGGAGGTCCAGTCTCTTAGAGCTCATATCTGTTTGGATGGCCCTTTGACAGCGCACCCAAGCCCTTTCTGTAGCTGCCTGTACTGCCATTGAGTTGGGGGTAGGATGTGAGAACAAAAATTTAGCTCCCTTGGCAGTAACAAAAATATCTCCTCAGCTCCTTTCACTGTACAGGCACAGGATGCTGCAGTGCCATACCACTCTGGCCAGTTCTAGTATGGCCTCTTTGATTAGCAGGGCCACCTCATTCTGTCCCTGAGATTGCAAGATCCAGGAGCCAGCACTGAGGGTCCTGGACCTTCACTTGTGGAATTTGGAGGTCATTGGCAACTTTTTGCAGTAGCTCCTGGTACTGCTGAAGGTCATCTGGAGGAGATGGTGAGGAAGGAGTGACTTCACCGGAGATGATGACAAGACACCTATTGAAACTGATTAGGCCTCAACTGGAGTACTGTGTCCAGTTCTGGGTGCCACATTTCAGGAAAAATGTGGCCAAATTAAAGGAAGTACAGAGAAGAGCAACAAAAATGATTGCAGTCTAGAAAACATGTCCTATGAGGTAAGATTGAAAAAATATTGGGTTTGTTTAGTCTGGAGAAGAGAAGACAAGAGACATGATAACAGTTTCCAAGTACATTAAAAGTTGATACAAAGAGGAGGTAGAAAAATTGTTCTCTTTAACCTCTGAGGATAGGACAAGAAGCAATGGGCTTAAATTGCAGCAAGAGCAGTTTCAGCTGGACATTAGGAAAAGCTTCTTAATTGTCAGGGTAGTTAAGCACTGGAATAAATTGCCTAGGGAGGTTGTGGAATCTCCATTATTGGAGATTTTTAAGAGCAGGTTAGACAAACACCTATCAGGGATGGTCTAGATAATATTTAGTCCTGCCATAAGCCCAGGGAACTGAACTAGATGACTTCTTGAGGTCCCTTCCAGTTCTACAATTCTATGATTGGAACCTGCGGATCTGGATTCATCCCCTTCTCCTTGTACACTGATGGATCTGATTGGTGGGAGGAAGAGTAGTGGTACAATTCATGAGAAACGCCCAGATGCCTGCCATAAAGATTCCACAGACCCCAATAAGGCCAAAAAGAGGGACTGACTGGTTGTGGGGGACCCCAGTGGTCCCTGGGGAGAGGGGTGTACCCAAAGAAATGAGCATGACTCCTTGAATGTCTGTGAGGGTTCGACTGTCTCTGCAGAGATACTGGAGTGGCTCTGACTCATCTGAGTCAAAAACTGCTCCACAGGTAGCAGCAGGACCGTCAGTACTGGAGCACTTCTGGCCAGATGGTTGGTGGTGGGATGGGCCCCAGGACACCAATGTAGAATCCTCCTCCGGAGTCCCTCAGGAAGGCCAGGCCAGACAGAAGTGGAGACTGTGGACAAGGGAGAAATATATTTTCCAGTGTATGTAAGTCTCAATATGCCTGGGTGTCCGAGGGGTTCTGGCAGTCAAGTCTGATGGACCCAGTGCGTCGATGGCATCTAGATGGTCCTTGGATGAACGAGGTGGTCCTGACCAGTGCTTGTAGACAGAGCCAGCTAATGTTGGTCCTTACACTTCAGTAGTGAGGTGACCATAAGAAATAATAGATCTTTCTTTTTATGTACTTTGCCCTCCAATCTGGGGTCTTAAGTGGAGCTGGTTCCTTAGGTTCTGTGTGCAGTATCTCACCCAACCTGGAGAGACACAGGGAGGGAGTGTCTCTCTTATGGACAGTCCTCAATGGGGATCTGTCCTCATGCTCATGAGAGTGCCCTCTGCCCTCATGAGAGTGCCCTAAAAGAAGAGTCTTTGGGCTTAAGCATTGGAGGCTCCACTCCCTTGCATGTGCTTGGAGGGACACTGATGGTTAGTTGAAGCCAGTGTACGGGTCAAGGAGGGGAAATCTCCCTGGCTTGGATTGGAGAGGGGCCTCAGTTTTCTCCATCAGGTACTTTCTAAGGTGAAGCTTAACCAACTATTAAGCTAAGAAATAAAACTATTTACAAATGTCTTTACAGGCTGTACAACGAATTGAAGGAGGACACAAAATTCCGACTCAGGCCATGTGGCAGTAAGAAGGAACTGGAGAGGCCTCGACCCACATAGTCTCTAATAACCTTGATCAGGAGCACAAGGCGATCTACAGCACGTGTGCGAGTCAACAGACATTACTTGGAAGAATTTCCAGACTCAGCCACATGGCGCATATGTGTACCCCCCTGTGGAATACACATAGGAATCATCACTCAAAGGCCAACTGGATCATCTTTGTTCACATTTGTTGACACCCTTAAAGAATTCTAATAGATTGGTGAGGCATGATTTCCCTTTACAAAAGCCATGTTGACTTCCCCAACAAATTGTGTTAATCTGTTTCTGATAATTCTGTTCTTTACTTTAGTTTCGGCCAATCTACCTGGCACTGAAGTTAGGCTTACCGGCCTGTAATAACTTGACTGAGCTCTTCATTTTGAATAATTGTAAGTTGCGACTATTTCAAAGCTGTCTGTTTCATGTTTTGGCCTATCATGCTAGGTCTTTGCCAAAACACTGGCTAGAGCCCTAGCCCCAGAGGGAATTTCATAAAAACACTATTAGCTTCAAGGATACCTTCTTTGAGGCTTTCTATGCACATAACATCAAAGTTACAGGAAGTATTGGGCTAGGCCATCCACCAGACAACAGGCTGCTTGAGGTGCTATCCTGAAGAAGATCCCACATACACATGCAACATGATTCTCCCTATGACAATACAATCACCAGTCATGTCTGGTGGAGACCCAAACCTTCCAAGAAAGCCTTCCCTTCTCTCAGCTTTTGCACAGACCCAAAGCTGAAGGAACCCAGTCCCTTCCTCCCTGACTCAGCTGCCCTGCAGGGCACAAGCCAAGATACTCAGCTTGTCCTTTCCCCCTCAGCTAGCTCACAAAGCCTGCCCTGAGAGATGCCAGCTCCTCCCTCATTTTGCGGTTTCTCTCTGTCAGGAACCTTGCCAGCCCCCCCCAACACACACATAAGTGGGGTCTCAGCAATCTAAAAATTCACTTCCTACTGTTTTACCTAGTCTGGCATCTTGAAGGCAAATACTCTAGGTGGATGTGTCCAGGGGAAGATTCTGCCCCTTTACCCATCACCTGAATTCTAGCAGCCTCAAGCACATCCTGGGACTTGTATTAACCCATCCAAGAGGCAGTTGTAAAGCAAAGGCACATTGACCTTCTGGGGTTTTCTCCCTCTGCTCAGATGGTCAGTCTTTTTGTGGGGGCTGAAGCCCCCCTTCTAGACAACCCCTTTTAGTGAACCAGCTGCAGAGAAGAGAAACACACTGCCAGCCAGACGGTATGGTTATACAATGTCTCTGCCTCATCTTCCAGGAATGGGCCCTCCCCACCCAGGAATAACCCAGCAATGCTGCTTTGCCCCTACTGTGGCTCAACGGGGATCCTCAATGGCTCCTTTATTCTCCCAGTCTTGCCTGACTTTTGCCCAGCTCACACCATTCAACACACTGAAATGTCAAAGCTCAGAATGGTAATGAGCCTATTACACAATAAGAACTTCCTGGCAGCTCCATGTCCCTCTGTTCCCAGAATTACATCTGGGATTAGCTGGACACAGTACTTGGGGGCCCAGGGAGGGGAATGGATTTGGCAGGTCAATGCAGAGAGCCTAACCGATAGTGATGGAGTCTGAAGGAAGCACTATGCTTGTTCCATCAGAAATAGCGGATGAAACTGATTTCTCTCTAAGTGTCCAATCACTGCCTTTCTTATGTATAGTCAACAAAGGGGCAAAAACAAGCATATGGCTACCACAGCAAATGAATGGGTAAAAAGTTCTGCCCAAGTATCATGTCTTTTTGTAATCTGCATCACCACATGTTATTGTTCTGAACTGCCTGGGGCTCCCTTTGGTATTCTCAGTCTTCCCTGGAGCATTGCAAGCGTTGGCTTTGCTGTAGCATGATGGTCACTCATTCCCAGTAATACTGCTCTGTGTTTATGGTCAGTAGCAACACAAGACAAGGTTTTCAAAAAAAGTCACCTAGGAATGTGTAAAAACAGCAGCTGTGTCCTCAGATAACTAGCTCCCTAAGATTTAATGACCAACATACCATGCAGTTATTAAAGTTAATAGACACCATGATGTTATGAACCACAAAAGAGCCTAAACAGTTAACACCACTATGGCTCAAGCACTACACTGTTATTCTCAGATATGTCATTTCTATTATTAGCGCATTTGTTAAAAGTTATGCCTGAATACTGGTTGTACATATTCAATACTGTGAACAGGAAGACTGTCCTGAAGGAAAGGGCATGTGGCACTGAACTAATCTGCAGTGTGTACTCATCAGTCAGGTCTGAGCCTACTCACTAAGACCCAAATGGAGAGTTCCCCACAGCTCAGTTACTGTTCTCTCAAGACGCCTGGGTATCTCTCTCCTGCGTCCAAGTCCAGCTCCTTACTAACAGTACCCAGTCACAGATTTGATTTTCACATGAATTTCTCTGTTTACTTCTTCCCCACTCAGTTTCACGTAGTTTTTCATTGTCTACACTGTCTAGAGTCCCTGAAAAACCACAGAGTCCTCATTCTCTGGGAAGAGGACACCTTTACCTCCCTTCTTCCTCCCATAGAGCACACAATATTCCATCGAACAGCCATTTTGCACGTCTCATTGTGTTGCTCACTACTTCCCTTTAAAATTCATGAATGCTGCCACCTTGAGGCAAAATCCACGAAGTGACACTGAAACAGAGCAAATGATTGCAAGTAAACAGGAAGCTGGACACTCACCTGTTCCACAGTCAGAGGGGAACTGATCTCTTCTCCACGGAGAATCATGGATCTTTGAGTCAACACCTCAGACAGCTGGAAGGCATCTAAGCCCAAAAGATCACTGGCATTGTTCAGCGCTAGGACAGAAGAACAGTAATTTTATTTGCCCACATTCACCTCAGTGATCATGGCTCTCTCTGTTTCTTTGTTCACAAGGAAATTACCCGCTGAGACTCAGCTTAGGACTACAAGAACACTGCCTGCGGACAAAGCTTGAAGCACTAGCATCATATTTGCCTTTTGGGCACATTAATGAGAGTTAAAGCCAGTTGACTATGTACTGAAGGTTCCCCTCACCCAAAGCCCCAGACTCAGCATTCGCTCCATATAGGAGTCTGTCATTTGTACATAACTCAGCATCTGTGCTGGTAAGAGAAAGGACAAACAATATTGATCAAAATCCAGCCCGAGTGAGCCATTTAGGGTGCCATGTAGAAGAACAGCATGAGATTGGAAGGGCTAGGTACAGGCACATCCAGGAGATACTGGACAAAGTTTATATCTCAGGGTTTTCATCCCAGCAAAATACCTTAAACAGCAAACCAGTCAGACAGGAAAATGTGAGTAAATGGACAGTTCAAAGCGGAAGAATCCAAAAAGGAATTATGTAATTAATGAGCCCAATGTATGTCATTTTATGTCGTGCTAGATTCTGAAACAGAATGTCACGAAGTACTCAGGCCTGGATCCACAAGGGGATTTAGTTGTCGCAACACCTAACTTTCAGGTGCCTAGAAAATCATTGTAACATTGTGATCCAAGAAGTCTGAGTTAGGTGTCTGGACTCCTATACAATGAAGGGGGAAAGATGGGCATGGGCACCTCAGAAGGGGATCCACAGAAGCCAGAATTCTAGGCAGGGCCAGGAAGCTGCCTAAGCTACCCAATGGATGACGTCAATGAGAGGGGAATGTGCTAAGCCCCCTCACCCCCAAATTCAGAGCCTAAGGCCCGGTCCACGCTTACCTTTGCGATTTGGCAGCAGTCGACGGGAGATACGCAAGTGACGTAAATCACTTGCGTATCTCCTGTCACCTTTGCGGCGTCTCCTCTGCGCGCCGTCCACACAGCACTATGCCACTTACCGGGGTGGTTTTCCTGCGTTGCTTGCTGGATCGACTGAGCGCGTCTACACAGACTGCTCAGTCAATCTAGAGCAATCGATCCGACGGTGGCGAATTTGCCGCCGTCAGTGTGGACTCAGCCTATGTCAGGCTACAATGAGGCATCTACCGAGGTTTGGGAGGCACAGTCAGAAACCTCTCTCCTGAGTCAGGTGGCTTAGGGGCCTAAGTTGTTTCTAGCGAGAATGTATTTGGCATCTGCCTAGTTTTACATGTAACAGTGAAGAGGTGCACACAACCTTCTTCCTAACATTTAGTCCAGTGGTTAGGATACTCACCTGGGATATGGGAGACCCCCAGTTGAAGTCCCCCCTCTGTCTGAAGAGAAGGGATTTGAATAAGAATTCCCACCCCTCAGGTGAGGGCTTAACCACTGAACTACAGAGCAATTCTCACTCTCTCTCTGAACCAACCAATTTAATTATTCAATGATTTAATTAAAGTTTAACAACTCCACTAGGAGCGATAAGTGAAAAGATTTCTTTAGGAATGGACAACTCCTAAAAGAGATGTAGCTAATGTAGTAAAAAAGAGAAAAGAATCCAGTGCAGCCAAGAAAAACATACAATCTTTATCTTAAAATTGTCTGTGATGAAGAATCCACCAAGACCGTTGGTAAGTTGTCCAAATGCTTAATTACTCTCACTGATAAAAATTTGTCTTATTTCCAGTCTGAATTTATCTAGCTTCAACTTCCAGCCATTGGATCTTGTTATACCTTTTCTCTGCTAGACTGAAGAGCCCATTATCAAATATTTGTTCCCCAAGTTACTTCTAAATTATAATTAAGTCACCTCTTGTCCTTCTCTTTGTTAAGCTGAATAAATTGAGCTGTTTGAGACTGTCACTATAAAGGCATGTTTTCTAGTCCTTTAATCATTCTTAAGGTTAAGATTTTGTCACGGTTCTTTTTAGTAAATGTCATGGAGAGATCACAGGCAATAAACAAAAATTCACAGACGCCAAGACCTCTCCCTGATTTTTACTAAAAATATTTATGACAAAATGCGACTGACAGGGCAGAGGAGATGAGAGCAGAAGGGCTGTGTCTCCCTTCCCCCCCCCACCCACTGCCTGCAGAGGCAGTGGGCTGGGGGCCAGAGCTGGGTGCCTCGACTAGGCATTAGGCTTGTCTCACCTGCTCCTTGGAGAAAGTATCCCTGAGCAGGGATTAGATTCCAGTGGGTCCTTGGGGTCCCATCTCTGGTTTGGGGAGATATGGAGGGACCAGCATCTCATCTTTCTCGTGCCAGGGTGTCTCGAAGTCAAGGTCACGGGTGGCCCGATTGTACCCTTGTGCTTGGGCCTCCTGGGCAGCCCAGAGGTTCTCTCTTGCAAGGGCCCCTGCCTAGACGAGGTGTTCTTGCAGCCTGAATACATACTGGAGCAACCCCTCAGTGTAGGAAGAGGTCTGCCCCATGTCTCCTGCATTAAGTCCATCAGGCCCCCGGGTTGACGGCCATATAGGATCTCAAAGGATGAGAAGCACATGGACGCCTGAGGTACCTCATGCAGAGCTAGCAATAGGGGGGAAGGAGTTGATCTCAATGGCAGAGTTCCTTCGGGAGGAACGTTGGAAGCATGTTCTTGAGGGTCTGGTTGAACTGCTCCACTGATCGGTTTCTGGATGATACATAGGTGTCCAGAGCTTCCTGATCCCGAGGCGGGCAAAAAGCCTCATAGGAGTTGGGAGGTAAAATTTGTCCCCTCATCAGAAAGTAACTCAAGTCCAACTTGAGCAAAGATCTTGATAAACTCTGCTGCCACAGTACAGGCGGTGGCACTCCTCGGGGGACAGCCTCTTGGAACCGCGTGGCGTAGTCCAGGACTACCAGGATGTACTGATGGCCAGCAGTGCTCTTTGGGAGGGCCCTACCAAGTCTCTGGCCACCAGTTCGAAGGGCATCCCCACTAATGGGAGAGGGACCAGCGGGCCCTAGATATGCCAGAGAGTGCCACTAACTGACATTCTGGACAGGAGGCACAATTGTCCAAGTCTCAGATATGCCTGGCCAAAAAAAACAGAACCCGGGCCTGCATCTTTTCCACCCCTAGATGACTGGCTGCCAGGATGTCATGCACCAGTCGGAGCACAACTAAACTGTGGCATCATGGGATGAGTAGCTGTGACTGGGGGTTGTGGGTCTGAGGGTACAGCTCAACCCAGTATAGTCAATCCGGGTGAGCTCAAAATATGGCCACTGCTTGGCCCTCTGGGCATCCACCACAACCCCATCCATGCGGGCCAGTGTTCATAGGTGTGTTTCAGGATGATGTCCTTTCTTTGGTCCCAGCAAAAGTCCATCCCCAGTCCCAGATTCAGGTTCCCCTACTCCATCTGGGGGGCTGTCTGGTCCTGTTCCTTGGTCAGTTCTCCTGGCAGGAGCAGTGGGTCTTTGGGATTCAGTCTGGTGGTCGCAGCCAGCCCCCTTTCAGGGTCTGTCTTGTCAGTCTCAGTCATCCGCTCCTTGGGGTCCCCTTCTTCTAAACTGCGTTGGAGGAGCAGGCTCAGGGGCCATAGGTCCTGGAGAAGTTGGGGGAATTCTGGCCAGTCCCGCCTGAGGATGATGGGGTAGGGTAGTTCTGTGGCCAATGCCACAGTCATCTCTTGGGTCACTCCGGCCACCGTGAGTGTCACTGGCGCTATGGGGTAGATTTGGACATCCCCGTGTATAGAGTGAAGCTGTATTTGGCCTACGCTCCCATCATAGGCTGGGATCAATCAGCAACTCAACACGGTCTGTCCGCACCCCAAGTCAAGAAGGGCATCCATGAACCGGTGCCAAGGGACATGGCTGGCTGTGGTCGGCGGGAATGGTTTTCACTGGTATGGATTGTTCATATGGGGAAGTCTATCATGGGACACTGCCTCTGCAGGTACCCAAATTGTCCGCAAGTGAAGCAGGGTCCTATCCCTTGAGGTTCCGCCCGGGCCCTGTCACTGTGCCGGAGTTTAGAAGGGTCTTGCTTTGGGGGTTTCCAGCCCTCCATTTGACCTAGGGGTGGCCCAGGAAGTCATGGGTTCACATTGTGGGATAACTGGGATTTAGGGCCATCCTTGAGTTTCCCAACGCGAGTCACACTCCATTAAAGCCCTTGAGCCCAGATGGTTTAGGTGTCAGTGAACATCCCCTGTCCATTTTCATCTGCTTTTTCTATGGGACAGGAGAGAGAGAGAGGGCAGTGTCATGCTCTTGAGGTGTCCCTCAGTGCCAGTGACCCATGGCGGTGATGAGGGTCTCCTGAACTGGAATCCTTCCTCAGCACTGAATCTCGAAGGGATGCCCATGCGCTCCAAATCAAGGTGGAGATGCTGGGCACCAGTTCGGATGAGCTCAGAGAAGGTCTGAAAACTGCCTCCATGAGGATAAATTTTAATCTCTGGCTCCTCTCCTCCTTTTTTCTCAGATGAAAGTCTCTGTAAATCTTGCAGTGGTCTCCCTGGTGGGTCTCTCTAAGGTAGTGTGGGGATCATTTATTGCAAGCCCTACACAGTTTAAACCTGTGAGACTGAGGCAAGTCCTGGCCCTGGGAAGAAAACTACTCTTATCTACTCTAAACAAACACTTAACACTATTCTAACTATTTACCAATAGTGTGGAAACATTATAAAGAGAACACTTGTGAATCAGGAGAAAACAGCGTTCCAACCAACCGTCACAGGCTGTAAGAAGGAACTGAAGAGGCTGGGGGTCAGCAGGGCCCTATATAGGGCACAATGGAGGCAACACTCCAGAGGGCTCCAGAGCCAACCCTATGAATACCACTAGGGGAAAAACCTTCCGGAGACTGTGCATGGAGCACATATACATTTACTTGGAATCGACATGAGCAAGCACTCAAAGAAAAATTATCAGAAACATAGATGAATGCAATTTGTTGGGGAAGAGTCAACATGGTATTTGCAAACGGAAATCATGCCTCACTAGTCTACTAGAATTCTTTGGGGGGGGGGTCACAACAAGCACATGGACAAGGGTGATCCACTGGATATAGTGTACTTCGATTTTCAGAAAGCCTCTGACAAAATCCCTTACTAAAGGCTCTCAAGCAAAGTACGTAGTCATGGGATAAGGGGGAAGGTCCTCTGCTGGACCAGTAACTGGTTAAAAAATAGGAAACAAAAAGGTAAGAATAAATGGTCAGTTTTCAGAAGGGGAAGAGGTAAATGGCAGGGGCCCCCAGGGATCTGTACTGGGACCACTACTGTTGAACATATTCATAAATGATCTGAAGGGTTAAACAGTGGGGGGGGCATAATTTGCAAATGATACTAAATTATTCAAGATAGTTAAATCCAAAGCATACTGCAAAGAGTTACAAAGGGATCTCACAAAAGCGGGTGATCGGGTAATAAAGTGGCAGATGAAATTCAGTGTTGATAAATGCAAAGTAATGCACATTGGAAAACATAATTCCAAGTATATGTATAAAATTAAAGGGTGTAAGTTAGCTATCACCATTCAAGAAAGAGATCTTATAGTCATTGTGGATAGTTCTCTGAGAACATATACTCAATGTGCAATGGCAGTCAAAAAAAGGTAACAAAATGTTTGGAATCATTAGGAAAGGGATAGATAATAAAACAGAAAATATCATATTGCCTTTTTTATAAATCCATGGTACACCCACATCTTGAATACTGCATACAAACCTGGTCGCTGCATCTCAAATGATATTTTAGAATTGAAAGAGGTACAGAAAAGGGCAACTAAAATGATTAGGGGTATAGAAAAGCTTCTATAAGAGGAGAGATTAATAAAACTGGGACTTTTCAGCTTGGAAAAGTGACGGCTCAGGGGGGACATGATAGAGGTCTATAAAATCATGATTGACATGGAGAAAGTAAATAAGGAAGTGTTATTTACTCCTTCTCGTAACACAAAAACTGGTGGTCACCAAATAAAATTAACAGACAGCAGGTTAAAAATGAAAAATAGGAAGTATTTCTTCTCACAAGGCACAGTCAGCCTGTGGAACACCTTGCCAGAAGATGTTGTGAAGGCCAAGAGTATAACGGGGTTCAAAAAAGAACTGGATAAGTTCATGGAGGATAGGTCCATCTATGGCTTTTAGCCAGGATAAGCACAGATTGCTGTTTGCTAGAGGCTGGGAATGGCTGACAGGATGGAACACTTGAATATTACTGGTTCTTTTCATTCCCTGTGAAGCACCCGGTGTTGGTCACTGTCAGAAGATGTCAGCCACTGGGCTAGATGGACCATTCCTCTGACCCCTCTTGCCGTTCTTATGTTCTTATCAATAATCACATGCCTCTGGACTCAGTCCCAGAGTGATGGACAGGAACAGGGGGGAAAAGGGGCCTCAGGGCCATTCCCTAAGCAGGTTGATGTTTTGGGCCTTGGAGCCCTGCACCCTGGGTCAAGATCTCAGTAAGAGGAACTTGGGCAATGTTCCCAGTGGGTTAAGCTACTGTGACTTTGGCGATGTGTGAAGGCAAGATAAGGTATATGGGCAGAGAGGGAGGGACAGGGGCATGGTAGGGGCTATATGGGTTCGGACAGCAGGGTGCATAGTTCACAGGGTTATAATTACCTGCTTTGGTTGTAACCTGGGCTCCTCCAGCTGTCATGAATTCGATGTTTCCCAGCTTAAGAGTGCCAGAGAGAAGTTTGAAGATGTCATGTATCTCTTCAGTGCTAAGCTCCATCACTTTCAGAGCTGTCTACTCAAAACCACACAGAGAAAAAGAACAGTTACTTACCTCGTAGCTTTGTTCTTCCAGATGTGTTGCTCATGTCCATTCAGAATTAGATGCGTGTGAACCACATGCACCAGTGCCAGAAATTTTTCCCCGAGTGGTATCCATAGGGCCAGCTCTGCAGCAGTGCACATAAGTGCTTGTATATAGGGCACTGCCGGCCCCATTCCCTCTCAGTTCTTTCTTGCTGGAACTCTGACAGAGAGGAAGATGGGTGGATTGTGAAATGGACATGAGCAACACATCTCGAAGAACAAGGTAAGTAGCCATTCTTTCTTCTTCAAGTGCTTGCTCATGTCCATTCAGAATTAGGTGACTTACCAGCAGTGCCTCCAGAGGCGGGCAGGAGTTCATAGACGTTTGCATTGCATTGATTGCAGTACCGCTCTGCAAACCCAGCATTGTCCCACGCTCGCTGTGTGATGGCATAGTGGGATGTAAACATATATATCAAGGACCACGTAGCAGCTCTACATGTGTCCTGAATGGGTACACATGCTGAAGACGCCTGTGCCCTTGTAGAGTGGGTAGACAGGGAAGGCAGGGGTGTGACCCCCGCTTGCTCATAGTAGGTCCAAATACAACCTGTAATCCAGGACGAGATCCGCTGGGATGACACGTGGTGTCCCTTCATCCAATCAGTGATCGCAACAAAGAGCTGCATGGAGTGGTGGAAGGGTCTGGTCCTGTCAACGTAGAAAGCCAATGCCCTCCTCACATTGAGAGAGTAGAGAAACCTCTTCTCATTAGATTTGTGAGCCTTTGGAAAGAACACTGGCAGGAATATGTCCTGGTTAACATGGAAGTGGGAAACTACCTTCGACAAAAAGGTTGGGTGAGGACAAAGTTGCACCTTATCCTTGAAGAAAACCATGTACGGCAACTCTGAGGTAACGGCTTTTAACTTAGAGACCCTCCAGGTCAAGGTGATTGCCATCAGGAATGCCACTTTCCAGGACAGATGCACGACGGAACCAGAAGCCAACAGCTCAATCCATGGCACCATGAGTCTTGAGAGGATGAGATTTAAATCCCATTGAGGGACTGGATATTGTAATCGACTGAAAAAGTCTCTCCAGGTCCGTGAGGAATCTGGATGCCATCCCATGGGAGAAAACTGCCCTGCCTTGAAAGGATGAAAGACTGAAATTGCTGCCAGGTGCACCTTAATAGATGAGACGGCCAAGCCTTCCTGCTTCAGATGAAGCAGACGGTCCAGTATCATCTGAATAGGGGATTCTGTAAGCGAGACGTTTTGACCCATTGCCCAGCAGGTGAAGCATTTCCATTTGGATAAATAAGATGCCCTCATAGATGGCTTCCTGCTCTCCATCAGGATCCTCTGAACCTAGGCTGAGCAGTGGTGCTCGTCCTTGCTCAACCACGAAGCATCCACACCATTAGGCGCAGAGTGGACAGATCCGGATGCAGGAGCCAGCCCTGGTCTTGAGAGAGAAAGTCAGGTCTCAACAGGAATGACCATGGCTGGGCCATCCAGAGTTCTGAACAAATGCTACTTGAGCCATGATGGGGCTATCAGGATGACCCACACTCTGTCCCTCTTGATCTTCACGAGGACTCTGTGTATGGGACTATTGGGAGAAAAGCATACAAGAGACCCCTCATCTATGACAAGAGAAAAGTGTCCGACAGGGAGTCACCTTCTGACCCCTGAAGGGAGCAGTATTGAGCGCACTTCTTGTTTTCCCTGGTAGCAAATAGGTCTATTTGGGGAGTTCCCCATCATTGGAAAATGCTGTTGGCTACCTCCTGTTGGAAAGACTACTCGCGGTGAGAGCAAAAGCTCCTGCTTAGATGATCCACCAGTATATTTTTTAAACCCGGTAGATGCACCGATTCCAGGTGGATGTTGTGGCTCATGCAGAACTCCCAGAGACACAAAGCTTGGCGACAGAGGGCTGAAGACCTGGCTCACCCTTGGCTGCTAATGTAATGCATGGTAGCTGTGTTGTCTGGCTGGATTCTTATCACTTCGTTGGAGAGGTGTGGTAGGAATACCTTACAGGGCAGGTGAATCGACCTGAGCTCCTTGACATTAATGTGAAGGGACAACTCTTCCCTGGACCAAGGACCCTGAGTCCTTATGGCACCGAGGTGGGCACCACAGTCCATGGGGGGAAGAGGGGAGGGATCGTGAGCACTATGTCCAAGGTGCGTCTGGCTGGGGAATACACCTGGCCTGCCACAAGTGGAGCAGCTGAAGATGCATCCTGGTGTGTCAGACCACAAACGTACACACTGCCATGTGCTCCAGAAGACTGAGACACACTCTTGCCATGGTAAGGAGGTGGGCCATTAGTCGGGCTATGAGCCCGGACATTGCTAAGAATCTGTCTTTGGACAAGAGCATTTTGGGCTAAATAGAGTCCAGGACTGACCCTATGAACTCTATCATTTGAACTGGTGTAAGTATCGATTTCTGCTCCTTTATTAACAGGTCCAATGGCTGACAGGTGTCCCTCACAATCTTGATGCTGTGTTGAACCTGCCCCCATAACCAACCCCGGATCAGCCAGTTGTCCAGGTAAGGAAAGACCTGCACACCTCTGTGCCCGAGTTGGGTCGCCGCTACTGCCATGCATTTTGTGAATATATGTGGTGCAGTGGAGAGGCCAAATAGAAGGACTACAAATTGGTAAATGCTGGGCACCCACAGTAAATCGCAGGAATCGCCTGTGGCCCAGGAAGATTGCGACATGGAAATAGGTGTCCTTTAAATCACGAGCGGCATACCAGTCACCTGGATCCAGAGAGGGAATGACAGCTGCCAGGTGACCATACAGAATTTTAGTTTTTTGAGGTATCTGTTCAATGCTATAGGTCAAGAATGGGGTTCAGCCCTCCTTTGGCTTTTGGGATCAGAAAATGGTAGGAGTAGAAACCCCTTCCCCTCAATGGTTGAGGGACCTCTTCCACCGAGGCCACAGACAGTAGGGCCTGCACCTCCTGAGCGAGAAGTTGCTTGTGAGAGGGGTCCCTGAAGAGAGACAGGGAAGGAGGATGCTTAGAACCTAGCAGTCTGTTATGGCCCTCCAAGCCAGGAGGAAAGATGCAAGGCAGGAAGAAAATAATCGGGAAGTTGGAGCCTGAATAGAGTCTGGTAGGTTGTTCTCAGACACACCTTCAAAAGCCTTGCTCCCCCCACCCCCAGGGGTGTCGGTTCAACCCTGACCTCGAGGCACAGGCTGGCGAATTGCCCCAACGGCATTTATAGTTCTTGTGCCTCCTTCTGTAGGGCTCTGTCCGGGCCTGACCCTTGAAGCACTGCTGTTGAGAGAGCCTGAAGTGCCTCCTGGATGAAGATGGGGTGTAGAGGCCCATTGATCTCAAAGTAGCCCTTGGGTCCTTCACCTCATGCAGCCTGGTGTCCATCTGATCCGCGAAGAGGGCAAAATCATCAAATGGGAGGTCTTGGTTGTATTGCTGGACTTCCATCAAAAGACCAGACAATTGGAGCCAACATGCTCTTCTCATCGACACCATGGAAGCCATAGCCCACGCCACTGAGTCCTGAGTCCGATGCCACTTGTAGGGAGGCTCTGGCCACTGCTTTCCCTTCCTTCTTGGCCGCTTTCTTCTGGGGTGTTGAACTCATTTGTCCCTGCCTGTCACACTCATTAGCTGCCACCACAACTAGCGAGTCCAGGGATAGGTGCATGTATAAGTATTCAAACCCCATGGGGGGCATATAATATTTCTTCTCTGCCCACTTAGATGTGGAGGGCAGGGAGGCTGGGTCTGCCACAGCACTTTAGCAAGCTTCAGCTAAGCTCCCATCGTGCACTTGGAGGGCTACTCTGGAGGGAGCTGCGGCTGCCAGGACATCAAGGAGTTCATCCACTGGCTCAGACAGTTCCTCTGTTGTAAGGCCCAGGTTAGCCTTATCTGCTTCAATAGGTCTTGGTGCGTCCTGTAATCATCCAGAGGGGCAGCATTATCAGCCTTATCTGGTAAGGAGGATGAGGAGGCAGGAGACTGAGGGGGAGCTGGATCTTCCTCCCTGCCACGGATAGTACCAAGGAATTGTCCAAAAGAGTCTCTCTGGTCTGACCCAGTAAATGCTTCCAGTACCGTGACCAGGCCCTTAGATGATTGCGTTACCAAGGTGCTCACAGATGACTGAGCATACAGCATCACAGCCTGAGGGAACCCCCATGGGTATCAATATTGCCAGGGACCTGGCCACTGTCTTTGCGGCCATCCTCCCAGCTGTGGTGGCATGGGAAAAATATTGGGCTGCTTGGAGGCTTGTCCCTTTGGAGGGACGATCACTTCCTCTCCCGAGTCTGAGGAGCTAAAAGCTGGCAACCATTGAGGTACCGATGCCACGTGCTTCTCCATTCCACTTTTTAAGTGTCTGGGCTCCGGTGATGGCAAGCGGTGCTGAGAACTCGAGTACTGTTCATGCCTTGATCATGTCTTGTCCTTCAGCTTCTAATAGGGCCTTTCGCAGTGACAGGGCTCTGGAGAGTCTCTGCAGGGGCTTGCAAAGCTGTGCCGAGGGCTTGGGGATTGCCGGCATTCCAGAGACCAACACCCGCCCTCTTCAGAACAGTACCGATGTTCTAGTGACCGACGCCTGGCACCTGGTGACCAAAAGACATGACTGCGACCCATGCCAATGTAGTACCAGATGGCGGTGCCAAGATTCTGGTGACCTTTGCAAAACCGGCATGGAAGGGAGGGGCTGTGGTGGAACCAGCACTGGCTTCCCTTTTGACTGGCTTCCAGCCTGGGCATGAACTTTGGAGCCCTTCTCTACCCTCCTGTGGTGTAGGCAGCACCAGCAAGGCCAACAGGTCCTTCATTGCCTGGAATGCCTCAGGTATAGAAGGGACCAGTAAATGGTGTGGGCCTCTGCCACTCCCAGGAGTTGGCAGTGGCACCGGAGTTGGGCTCGATGCCCTTGCAGGCATTCTCAGGGCTGAACCAGCTTTTCCGTGGTGCCCAAGCTCTTCTTAGCCAACTTTGGCTCCTTTTCAGCATACGCCTCTCTCTTTTTTGGTGCTGGCAATGTTGAATGGTGCCGTGTGGGCACTGACCCCAGAGGAGCAATTCTAGTCAATGCTGCCGTACTGAGTGTCGTGTCCAATTGCGGCTCTGACACTGGTTTGAGTGCCGACTCCATGAGAAGGGCCTTGAGTCTAATGTCCCAATCCTTCTTGGTTTGAGGGTGAAATCCTTTACAGATCTTACACTTTTCGCAAAGGTGGGCCTCCCCCAGACACTTCAGACAACTCTGGTGTGGATTGCTCAACGACATAGGTGTCTTGCACGAAGCACAGGGTTTAAAACCCGGAGACTTGGGCATGCCCCAACCCTTGGTAAACAACTAACTAATCAACTACTAATTACAAGATAATAAACTCTGAAACTACAACTATATACACTAGATAAAACAAACAAACACTAGGAATACTGTAGCTTGCAGGAGCAAGAGAGTGTTCCAGCACCGTCACGGGTGGTAAGAAGGAACTGAGAGTGAGGGGGGCCGGCAGCACCCTAGATACGAGCGCATATGCGCGCCGCTGCAGAGGGTGCTAAAGCCAGCCCTACAGATACCACTAGGGGAAAAACTTCTGGCTCCAGTGCATGCAACCTGCACACACCTAATTCTGAATGGATATGAGCAAGCACTCGAAGAACAACATTACTTACATCAGCAGGAGCTCAGAATCACTATCACTCAGATGGAAGAGACCTACATATAGCCCATCTCTCAGGGAATGGTTGTATGTTTACTAATGATTTTAGACCTTTTCTAATCCCCTCTCTCATGCACAGAACACCCAGCTATAAGGCTTTCTGCTTAATAAGATTCATCCCACCAGGTTTCACCTCTACTCCTACATTAAAATCTCCATGGTTCAATGTCATTACTGTTCACAGCTTGTTTCCTTTACTTTTTAGTATATTAAATACACTTAGGCCTCATTTTCACCACCACAAACACAGTCAGGTCTGTCCCAGTTACGGGGACAGAGGTAGGAAAAATCCACACTACACATTTATACAATGTTGTAGAAGAAGTGCCCTTAACCTTTATCTTCTGCCTTACTTTGTGTGTTAAAGGGAAAGCTTCCCTTCTGCTCTCCAAACCCCTCACACCAGGCCAGAAAATGAAGTGCACAACCCATGCTGGATAACACAAATGGAATGTCAGAGCAATTTATGCAGGTCACATGATGTATCACTTCATGCAATGTTCTACACTGAGCCGTTTTGTGCTCCTCTTCCCTGGAGGAAAGGCCACTGACTCTCTCAGGCATTGCAGCAGCTGCATTGTGTTCTCAGGCTGACTCCCACTTTCAGATGAGGGCTTCATCCATTTTAATTTATAAAAATATTCCTTTTCCACTCATTTCCACTCCATATTTTGATTCCCCTGGCAAAGGAAAAATGAAACCCTGTCTTTGAGATCTAGACCCCATCCAGTACCAAAAGTGATCTACCCTGAGAAGCATGAACTGGCAGGTATGGGGAAATTACTCTAAAGAAACTGCATAAGATGACACAGAAAGTGCCACACGGGACCAAGGAGAAGTACTCACCATGATCTTGTTGAACATCTCTGTGTCGTTCAGGTTCTCATCACTCACACAGCCAGACTGGTTCAGGTAGTGATAGTTCTCTGGTTCAGAGAGAGACAGGGCTTCTGGAAGGAGCCAGTTCCCCAACATCACAGAAAGAGAGAGGGGGAGGTGTTAGTTTATTCCGGAATCATCTCACAGCCTTTGCTACTTTTCCCTTCTAAGTTACTCTGAGGACAAGGTAGTGGAGAGGACTTGAAAGCTGGAATATTGGCAATTGCTGAAACACACAGAGATTTTATTTTCATGCCAAGTTCTATGTCAGAATCACCCAGATATCCCAAGTCTGGTCTCACCTTTGATTTAGGGAAACCACTCCTCTTTTTAAAGCTGAAGATTCACTGCTAAGAATATTTAAATTAACAGGAAGAAGGCTAGAGAACGAATCCTATGGGATTCACCTAAACAACTGCTTTTCTGCTTTTCAACAGGCACAAACCTGGGACAGACAGAAAACAACACATGAGACTGTGCTGGAGGACAGAAAGAAGTCAACACCAGATGAAACGAGAGTCAGCAAGGAGAGAGGTCAATGAGGTCAGCTAGAACAAGGCCAGGGAGCGTTCTAATAACCAAGGAGATACACTGTAAGCTGGATCCTAAAATGAATAGGCAAGTCTGTGAAGATGTGTATGGATAGCTAAGGAGGCCTCCAATGGTCTCCATGGAGAACATTCCTGAAATAAATTCACTAAACACAAAAATCCTCCTTATTTAAAAGGAACACTTCTCAGAGATTTTAGATCCAGAATACAACCAACCTTAAAAAGGGAATGGCAAAAGATTAAAAGCATTAAAGAAACTACTAGCAACGTCATGTCAGTAAGAGGGACACTTGGTCCATAAAAATGCACCCAAAAGAGGAAATTCTTTTGGGCTTTTTTCAGTGTTGGATGTTTAGCTATTTCTTTAATGAGACACCATTAGGTATATGTTTAAATATCCTGTTATCCATCTACAGACTACAGAGTCATGAATCATATTTAGAAGAAAACTTAAAGCTCTGGGATGAAGACAGGTCCACCACTCCACTCCTCAGGCCCAATGGAACTTTCTACCGTAAAGATGAAGATTATCTGTCCTGCTAACAGATTTTTCTCAGGGCTAGTCCAAGACTGTGGAATGAACCCTAATGGCAACTAAAGGGCCATTGCAAACCACAGCACCTTCAACTCCAAGTGCCAAGAGTGCTTCTCTGACCCGTCTTTTCTAACACACCCAGCAGTGCAAACGCTAGGGGGGAAAATCCTACCAAAAGTAAACATTGCACTGAGCACCCAACTCCCCCACCTCTGCTGCCCCAGAAGAACAAAGTGCACATAACAAATGTTGTTAGTCATGTCACTTAATGCACGACTGGATGGCACTCAGACAGTAGTGAAAGGGAAAATATCAGTGATAGAATAGAACCAAACTGAACAGAACCCTTCTGGGATCCTTGTCCCTCTACGTTATCTGTTCTGCTCTGTAGGCTTCAATCCACCCCCCCCAGCCCATCTTTCTTATTGTCTCCCTAATATCCCACTCCCAGATCAAAATTAACAGTGAAAACAGAAAACGTAGTTACTTACCAGTAACTGTTGTTCTTCGAGATGTGTTGCTCATATCCATTCCACTTAGGTGTGCGCGCCCTCGTGCACGGCCAATCGGAGAACTTTTACTAGCAGTCCCTGCAGGGGCCGGCTCCAGCGCCCCCTGGAGTCCCGCCATCATGCGGCGGTACATATAGCGCTGCCGGCCCCTCCCCTCCTCAGTCCCTTCTTTCTGCCGACTCCGACAGCGGGGACGGAGGGTGGGTGTGGAATGGATATGAGCAACACATCTCGAAGAACAACAGTTACTGGTAAGTAACTACGTTTTCTCCTTCGAGTGGTTGCTCATATGCATTCCACTTAGGTGATTAACAAGCCATACCTGGAGGTGGGTAGGAGTCAACGGCGAGCTGCCCTCAGCACGGCCCTGCCGAACTTGTGCCCTCCCTCGTCTGCCGGCGTAGTGAGACATGAAAGTGTGCACTGGCGACCCGGCGGTGGCTTTGCAGATGTTGTGCAAAGGTGCCCACCACGGGTTTGGCACGGGCACTGGTTGAGGGCACTGGGATGACCTATGAAGGTGGTGCTTCTCAGCAGCACAGAGCAGCACTTGATGCATGGGGTAGTCCGCGGGGAGACACGCTGGTGACCCTTCCACCTGGATTACCGCTGTAACCAGAGGTTCGCTTCCTGGGACAGCTATGTAAGCCCCACGTAAAGGGATGGGGCTCATTACATTTCAGCGAATGTGAACTCCTCACCTCCTCCCCGCCATGTGATTTGGAAAACATGGGGAGGAAATTTGTCTTGATTACAACGAAAGATAGGAACCCATCTTGGGTAGAGAAGCCAGATGTTGGCGAAGTTGGACCTTGTCCTTATAGACTACTGTGTAAGGAGGCTCCAAGGTCTCGGTCTTAGCGTCGGAGAAGCTTCTTGATGAAGTGGTAGCCACGGGAGGGGGGCTACCTTCTGTGAAAGCATGAACCGGGGCATAGAGACGTGAGTCCAAAAAGGGGGCCCCCGAGTATGTCGAGAAGGCCAGGTCGAGATCCCGATGAGGCACCAGGTCACGTGCCTGCAGGTAAAACTCACTGCCCTGTAGAGGCAAGTAGCTGATCTGGGGGAGCCAGAACAGGGACATCCCTTCGAGTGGCTGAAGGGAGGCCAAGACGCGCGACCCATGAATTTCCAATGAGGCCAGGGCTAGGCCTCGGGCTTTAGCCAGAGCAGATACTCCAGGATTGCCTGTGCCAGCAAGAGTCTTGGCAGGCTGCCCCAGAACTCTGTCCACAAGGTGGACTGTATTTACTTAACCCAATACGCAACCTGTGCAGAGGGTTCCTGCTGCCAAGCAGGGCTCACTGGGCCTGCACCAAGCAGGCCCTCCCTCCTTCCGTCAGCAGGTCCGGGTGCAGCAGATACCCAGGTCCTGGGGGAGTTACCTGTCGGGGCGACCGGAGGGTCCAGCATCATGCTGAACCAGTCCCGTGTTGATTAGGCTGGAGCAATCAGTAAGATGTCCGCCCCGACTTACCTTATCTGCACAGCCGGACACCGGGTCAGGTCAGAGTGGGAGGAGACGCGTACCTGAGCATACCCGTTTAGTCGATGAGGGGTGTTTGGAATCAACCCAGTCTCGCTATCCTGGGGCGAGCAGAACCTTGGGCACTGTGTGTCCCAGACCAACGCGACAAGGCCCAGTTGGAAAATACCCCACTTGGGGAGAAATACAGGCATGACCTACGGATGTCAGGGCCCGTCGCAGCGGGGAAAGACAACCTTCTGAGGCAATCCACCTTGTCGCTCCTGTCCCCTGGGAGGTGAGAGGCAGTTAAGGGGAGATCATGCCTTGCTGAGAGAACCAGCGGACAGGGGGCTTTCTTGCAGAGGATTGGGGAGTGTGCCCCCTCCTCCTTTGCGCTGATGTTCCGGCGCCTGTACCTTGACCGACGGAACCAGTCCCTGAAGGGGACGCCACAAAAGACCTTCACCAGTGCAGGGAGGCTTGCACGGGTAGGGAATCTATTGGGTGGCTGTTTGGTGCCTATATCGAGGCCACCTACCCTTGAAGCAATTTGAGTCTCTGGCGGACCAGTGTTGCTACACATGAGCAAGCCACCATGGGACCTAATAACTCCAGGCAGTGTCCTAGATGCTGACGTGGACATTGTTGCAGCTGGAAGACGGTATGGACCATAGCCTCGAATTTCGGCTGGGGCGGGAAGGCTCTGGCCTGGGAAGCGCTTGCCAATGAGTAATGCAGCCTGCTGCACGTGGGGCAGGAGCAAGAGCGGGGCCCCCGGTCTCCCACACTCAGGACCAGGATGTATCCCAGGTCATCAAGACAACTCGGCAAGAGAATATCTGCATACGCTATCTCTCAGGTGGGCAGACACCACGACTCCGCGTTTGCTGGTCACAGGTAGGTATGGACCAGGAGCAGCCAGAAGCCCCCAATCCTGTCCCTGCGTGTAAAGAGTCAGGAGGCCTTGGCAAGTAGAGCCTCAGAGAACCAAGCACGGTCCCGAAGCCCCTCAGACCATGGAGCTTCACAGTGGTCTGACCAGAAAGGAAAACCAACCCATCGTAGGGGAAGCCCTGAATGATCACTGCCTCTCCTGGGACAGGCCCAAGGATTGCAGCCAGGAACGCCTCATCGTGGCAATGGTGGAGGCTATGATCTTAGCTGCTGAACCAGCAGCATTTCTGAGCATCTAGGGTGCTGCCCCAGCACCATGAATCTCCCATCCAGGGCAGTGGTGAAGCCTGTGCCCTGGCCCCGTGGCAGGGTCTTAGCAGGCCGCCTGAGGTCATTTTACAGTGAAATCCGTACCCACCCCAGAGGGCTGAATGTTGGCCAACCTGACCTACAGGGGTGTCGCGGACAATGAGCCGGGACACAGCACCCTGAATCCAAGGGCCGGGTCTTGAGTAATCAATAGCCCGGGCCTTTTGGCCGGGGGATAACACTTCCCCCTTGCCATCTTTGGCGTAGAGGTGTTCCAAGGGCCTCATCACCTCAAGAGTCCAATCGTGGACCCGTAGGGCCACCCACACTGGAGCTGCCACCGCCAGCCCAGTGAAGCAGGCAACCTTAGCCTCCAGCGAGAGGTCACCTTCCTGAGCAGCTCCCAGTGCGCCTGAAACCTTCTGGTGGCGCCACGCAATCCCAGAAGACTGCCCCTCCTGGGCAGGCGGAAGGGGACTGCCACAGCACATCCCGCGGGTGCTCACACCAAAGGAGTGTGCCACAGTGGGTCTCTCCATGGGATCTGACTCCCTATCCAAGGGGCAGAGACTCTGCCCTGACCTGTGCCAGGAGTGCGGACCGCACCTCCGCTGCACGAGACGGGCAGCCCCAGTCCCAACTGGATGGCCATGGGGGCCCACAAGGCTGCCATTGCCTCTGGGGCCAGTGCAGGCCGACTGTGCCCCCCTCTGTGGGATCCCGAGCCACCCCACCTGTGGCCCCTGGCTGTCCCGCATCGCGGGTGCCGCACCTTGCCAGGGGCTGTTCCCCCGCCTCCCACGGCATGGAGGACAACGAGAACCGCCTCCCCCGCCCCAAGTGGTGCGGATGGGAGATGTGTTTTGGGGAGCTCCTGGCACTGACGTGCTGCCTTGGCACCGAGGGCTCCGCAGTCCCGCTCACCCCCTGGTGATCGGGTCCAGCTCCGCCCCGATCCCTGCAGTGCTGAGCCTGCCACGAGCATCCTTGGCTGTGGTCTCTGCCTAGCAACCGGGGTCCCCACCCCCTCTTGTGCGGGTGGACCCCACGTTGCTGAGGCGGGACCCCCCCAGCACCCCCAGGCCCCACGCCCACCCCAGAGCGGGGTGGGGGGGGGCAGATGCTTCTGCACTGAGCCCTGCAGAGGCACAGGCATCTCCTGCCTCTGTGTGGGATTTTTTTTTTTTTTTTTTGTTTTTTTTTAGCTGCAGCTGCTGCTGCTGCTGGCTTCTCTCCTCACTCCTCACTCCGAGGGGACCCGCAGCCCCGCCTTCGGCAGAGCGGCACCGGGACCCGCACGCGCCTGGAGGGCGGGGGGGGGGAAGGAGGGAGGGGAGAGACACCGGACCCCTCCGCAGCACCGGGTCTGCCCCGCACTCGGAGAGGGGCGGACCCCTCAGCCCCGAGCGCTGCGGCGGCTCCTGCCAGATGCTGCCTCCCGGTGCGGGGAAGGGGACCCCGCAGCGCAGCTCCCAGTGGGACGGCACCGGGTCCGGCGCTGTGCCCCAAAGTGGAGGCGGCTCCCCCTGGGACTGAGAGCTCTGGCGGCACCAGGTGCCGCCCCGCGGTGCCAGGGGAGAACCCCAGAGCGCCGCCTCTGGTGCATCGGCACCGGGACCATGCCGGGTCTCGGTGCCGGGGGGGGTGACCCCCTGAGACCCCGGAGCGGGGGGGGGAACCCCTCAGCAGGAGCCCAGCTGCGGCACCGGGTCCCGCGCCGGGTCTCGGTGCCTGAGGAGGGGCGGCCCTCGAGAAGGGGCGGACCCTCCGGTGCCGAGACTAACAGTGGCACCGGGTGTCGCGCTGCGCCTTGAAGCAGGGGCGCCTCGGTGCCGGGAGAGAAGGGGGGCACGGCACCGAGTCCTGCCGGCACCAACCCTCCGGTGCCGAGAGCAGCAACAGCACCGGGTCTCGGGCTGCGCCTCGGTGCCGGGGAAGGGGGGGGCACGGCACCGTTTCCACAGTGACCGGGAGTCCCCCGGTGGCTGAGTCCTCTCCTCGGTGCCGAGGACTTTCCCTCGGCTCCGGGTGCCCCACAGCAACCGAGGTCCTGCTGGCGACCACTCGGTGCCGGGTCCATCCTGGGGGAGCGTCCTGCTCACCCCGATGCCGTCCAGCGGGAGATCGCTTCCCCATACCGAGGGTCTCCACCGCTCTTCGGGGGGACCCGACGAGGGCTTCCCCCGGGGCACCAGCCCCTTCCCCTCAGTGGAAGGAGGGGAAGGGGGGCGGAGGGGGCGTAAGCAGGCCGACAAGGCTCTGCTGCCACAAACCTCCGGTGCCGACGGCATTGGCAGGGGCGCTCTCCCACTCCAGGAGTCGGGATTGGCACCCTGCTCGGGGATGCAGGCTCCGGAGAGGACTCGATGGGCCGTGGCTGGTGCATCCCCGTCCTCGACCCTGCCCGTGCCACAGTGCAGGGGAGTGACCGCGCTCCACGCGCTGCGCCGACGGCGCTGGCAGGGGCACTCTCCCACTCCAGCAGTCAGGATTGGCACCCTGCTCGGGGATGCAGGCTCCGGAGAGGGCTTGACGGGCTGTGGCCGGTGCATCCCTGCCTTGGAACCTGCCCGTGCCCACGGTGCAGGGGAGTGTCCGCGCGCCAAGCGCTGCCTTCCCTCTTCGGCACCAGGAGTGCTGCTCGGTGCCGAGTCAGCCTGGCACCGGCAGGGAACGGCTGGACGGTGCCGCTTCCCCTCCCCCCCCCCACGCTCCCGATGGGGGGGGAGGGGGAAGGGTGTGTCCCAAACCCAGGTGGCCGGGACATGCAGACTCCATTAAAGAAGCCCCAGCCTCACTGCCTTCCCTTTTGAGTCTGGGGCTTGAGGACTTACAAATATGCACCGGTCTCTGCAGTGCTGTTCCCCCAGGCACTTTAACCAACGGCCCTGGGGGTCGCTGACGGAAAAACCCTTCCCGCAGCAGCGCAGGGTTTGAACCCAGCGAGCCCGGCATAGCCGGGTCGCCTAGAGCCCGAGGTTCTCCTAACTAACTAAAACCTTAACTAACTATAACTAACTCAGTTCAGGGGAACTGCTGTCTAACTACTCACTTTTACAGGGAAGAAAAAACCTGTGGGGAGCAGGGGTTGTTCTCAACCGGCCGTCACGGGCGGAAAGAAGGGACTGAGGAGGGGAGGGGCCGGCAGCGCTATATGTACCGCCGCATGATGGCGGGACTCCAGGGGGCGCTGGAGCCGGCCCCTGCAGGGACTGCTAGTAAAAGTTCTCCGATTGGCCGTGCACGAGGGCGTGCACACCTAAGTGGAATGCATATGAGCAACCACTCGAAGGAGAACTCACCTTTCTCCACAAAACTTACGATTCTTCACCCTTCTTCACCCAATCTCACCCTGACTCACTACCTTTCTGTCATTATCTGCTCCTTTCTTCCCCATCTACACAGTAGCCAAATCCTTTTGCTTTTCCTATATGACATCTGTGACACACTGCACCTTCATATAGAGCCCATGGTGTGATTGTGTCATTCATGTTCACCCTTACAGTGTAACTGTGTATTGTTTAATGCAAAGTATGTCATGTGAGGTGTTTTTAGAATGCTCATCACATACTGAACATTATTGTTATAGTAGTATGTTTGTTGCAATGTCATACGCATGGTTGTGAAGCTCTGCTATGTAATATATCCAAATGTGTGTCTCGTGGCTTCAGGCAGATCGAAGTAAAACCCTCCAAAAGCAGAAGGTAGTTCACGCCTCACTTAGGCCTGTATCGAACAGCCCAGCTCAGCATTCTAAGAAGTAAGAACCAGCCCAGATGTCAACAAGTGAATCCACAAAGAACCACAGTGTCTCAAGATGTGGAGAAAACCATGAAGGGACATGGCTTGTCACCTGACCCTGAAAGGGGGAGGGCGAGTCCCCAGATGGGGGCAAAGGGACATTTTGGTGGTTAGTTCTCTCTTCCACTTCCATCTACAAAACAATATCAAGCAAGTGAAGGACTGTCCACAGGAGGAAGGCCTGGCTGAAGGAGTTCAGTCAGCCTGGGGTGAACGTTACCTAATGTTGAAAGGTTTCTGAGAGTCTTAAGCTTAGTTTAGAATGCGATTTGTTTTCATTTCATACTAATCAAAACTAATTTATATTCCTCTATCTTATAACCATTTAATATCTTTCTGTACTTAATAAACTTATTTTTTTGTTTCATCTAAAGCAGTGCATGTGGTTTGGGGGTGTGTAGAGACTTCATTTAAAGTGACAAAGTTGGTGCATATCAATTTCTTTGATAAACTGACAAACTAATATGAGCATGCAAGATTCAGTGGGCAGCACTGAATGTTGCAAGGTGGAAGTTCCTAGGGTTGCATCTGGCACTGGGTGTGTTTGCTGGGGTCATTCTATTGTATAATCCCATGAGTGGCTGCTCAGAAGCTATCACTCACTAAATTAAGGGCTATTTGCTTGCAGCAGGCTGTGTATGGGCTGACCCAGGAATGGGGATTCACACAGTGGAGCAAGTGCAAGATGGGTTCCAGGAGTGAGGGATAGAGGTGACACAGCTATACACCAGTCCAGACTGCAGAGGAGAACATCACATCATCTCCAAGTTCCATCCCTCCCCTTCCATGTCTAGAGCTAAAATCTTTATCCAGGTTCTGGCTGCCTCCACTGCTGCAACCTCCTCCTCTCTGGTCTCTTCAATTCTCACCTCTCAGTCTGACAAAAATCCTGCCTTGAAAAATCTTGCCATCTGTTACTCCCTCTCTTTAAATCCATCCACTGAATCCCTCTTGCCTTCTGCATCAAGTTTAAGGCTCCTCATCCTCCCCTTCAAAGGCCTGAATAATTGAGCTTTTGCTTAGCTCTGTGCTTTCCTCTCATCCTGTTTCCCATTTGCTCTGCACAGGCGTCTCTCTCCCACATCCTCTCATACCTGGAACTCCCTTTGTGTTCTAGTGCACCGATTTCTCCCCTCCCCTCTTTCCCATTCCTCCTTTTCTGGGAAGCCTAACTGTGTTTATCAACCACACAAAGTGCTGTTATTTATTTTGAAAAGACTGATACCCTGTTGTGTGAGGGATGGACCTCATGGTTTGCTTATTTAGACCAGTGGTTCACCACCTTTTTGAGTGAAAGTCCCGCTAGTTAACACTAAGTAAAACACGCACCATCTCTCCCCCGCCCCACCCCTTCACCAGCCATAAATACATATAACCCCTATAAACTCATATAATAATAATAAATTACTCTTCCCTGAGTACGAAGCGAAGCCTTCCCTGGCGCAGCTGCCACCGCACACTGCACGTGGCCCCGCCTCTTCTGTCCCTCCTGGGGCAGCAGGTGCTGGCAGGCTGGCCAGGGCTGCTCCAGGACTCCACTGGCACAGGGCTGCTCTGCTTCAGCTGGGTGCCCAGCCGGCTTGGGGCTGGGGTGCTTCTCCTTCACTCTGGCCGGAACGCAGCTTGAGGCTGCTGCACCGGCCAGCACAGGGCTCAGTGGACTAAATGACCTCAATATTACTGAAGCCTCACAGACCCCCTGTAATCTTTGGTGCTCCCTCCGCCCCGGGTCATGACCCAAGTTGGGAACCATTGATTTAGACTGTAATATACTTGCCTTTCCACATTCTATAGGTACCAAGCACACTGAATGTATAATACTCTTCCTCGGGTGTTGGAAGCTATCACCCCATTCACAGATGAGGAAACAGAAAAGTGAAATTCATAGACTGATAGATTTTAAGGCCAAAAGGGACTATTAGTCTATATAGTCGGACCCCTGAATATCACAGGCCATTGAATTTCACCAGTTACCTCTGTAATGAGTCCAATAACTGGGCTGACTAAAGAATATCTTCCAGAAAGGCATCCAGTCTTGATCTGAAGAGATGGAGAATCCACCTCTGCCTTTGGTTGTTTGTTCCATTAGTTAATCACACTTGCTGTTAACAATTTGTGCCTTACTCCTCATCTGAAATTGTCTGGCTTCAGCTTCCAGACACTGGTTCTTGTTATGCCTTTTTCCACTAGATTAGGGAGCCCTTTAATACCTAGTATTTTCTTCCTGTGAAGGAACTCAGACACTGTAATCAAGTGACCTGTCAATCTTCTCTTTGATCAACTGAACATACAGTTCTTTAAGTGTCTCATTGTAAGACATTTTTCCAGTCCTCAAAAATCAGTTTTGTGCCTCTTTTCTCTATGCATTCCAATTTTTCAACATCAGGTTTATAATGTGGACACCTGGACTGTCTCACCAAAAGCACATATAGAATTACCTACTTACTACTTCCCTATTTATCAAAGGATCGCATTAGCTCTTTTTGCCACAGCACTGCACTGTGAGCTCGTATTCAATTGCTTGTCCACTATGACCCCTAAATCTTTTTCAGAGTCATTGCTTTCCAGGCTATAGTACCCCATTTTGTAGGTATGGTCTGCATTCTTAATTTCCACATGTTCAACTTTGCATTCGGCTGTACTAAAATTAATTTTGTTTGAAAGGGGCCAGCTTACCGAGAGATCAATTACCTTTCTGCTCCCCACTGACACCAGCTAACAATGCGTAAAAGATGTGGTAATTCCGCTCCCCCAGGTTCTGGTGCACCACTCGATTCTGAAATGAACAACACAGGAGGAAAGCTGGTAGAAAGTGAAATCCACATTAGCATTAGAATTCATGGTAGTGAAGAAAATTGAGAAGGCAAGGTGCTCAGTGAATTCAGGTGAAGTGGTGGATGGAACTTTGAGGATTTTACCACCCAACCCAATGTCATGTCACAAATTGCTCTGCATCAAAGTCCCCTTGCTGTTACTGAGCATGTGCAAATTTCTCTGAACTCAGCTACTAATCACGTGCAGGCTACGCGCACGTGTGCTGGAACTGAAGTCTCAGTGAGGCCCTTGTCCTTCACACTTACCTCAATTGAATACTTCACTTTCCTAAGTACACCTTAATCAGCGCAAGGATTCTGCAATAATGTGTGAGGTTAGAGTTCTGGTTGATGGGAGCAAAATGCCCAGGAAGTCTCTCTCATCCAGATTCCAGGCTCTTTTGACCATACCATGGAACCCAGTCTTTATCTGGACAATCACTGGATGACAGAGGTGGAGGGGGGTGTACAAAAGGGAGTGCAAATTTATAGGAGGCACATTTTGACAGAGAGGGGACCCTAGCAAAATATATATAGCCCCAAGATTTCACCACTGGCTCCAAAAAGGGCATATTTTGATAGCTATGGAAGCCTATCAAGAGTTACCCATTCCTTTTTTTCCATCTCGGCCCAAAGAAAGGCTCTTATTGAGGAATACAGGGCACAAATGTACCCCTTGATCCTAAAAAACCTTCACTACAGGAGTTTTTAATCCCACAGACGAAACAGGACTTCTTGCATGAATGAAAACTGATCACATGAGAAAAAACTGACAAGATGAGACCCTTGAGTAATTTTCACTTACTTGAGAAAATGTACCGTAATGTGGCTAACAAACCAAACTCACTACCAGTTCACAGTCTTAGAAACTGATCCATGGCATACTGGAAAGGCCCTGAGTACATTATAGGGAAAGAACAAAATATTTAAAACAGTTTTTAAGATGTGTTTCATTTTTAATGCCACTATCCTCTAGGGTTTTTTGTTTGTTTTTTTTAAAGTCCTGTGTGATAGGTACCTAACTTGGACTTCACTGAGTACATCCTAGACACCACCAAAAAGCCAGATTTAGGAGAAAAGTGATTCAAAATCCTTTCATGCACAATGCATTCAGAAATATTATTTTTTAGAAATAACTTATTGACTTTGAACTGTAGTGACATTTTCCTTACCTTGCTGGTTTGATCACCTCACTCCTTCCCTTTGAATCTCTTCATAGGTTCCCCATCTGCTATTGTATCAGATTTAAACAACAGCTCACCTCCTTCAAGGAGGTAAATCTACCCCTCTCTGCTTATCTACATTTGCTGAGCTTCCCAATACCCTGTCCCCTCTACTCCTTCCCACCAGTTAGAAAATGTTTGAAAAATTGACATTCATGCATTCTACTCCATGCATTGCACAACATCCCTGAACTCATCTGAAAGGACCTTCCCTCTGCTTTTAAATCTTTCTTAAAATCAATATCTGCTGTGCTGCCTACATTGAAACTTGTTGATTTGAACAGAACATCCATTTGTTGTTCCCTTCTCCTGACCTCAGTATACTGTCCACTATTGGATTGTCAACTTCCTGGGGCAGAGACGGTCCTTTACAGTATGTTTGAAAAGCACCAAACCATATTATGGACACTACCACAAACAACAATTTTGTTTTGTTATATCATAAGTAATATCCAATATAAATGTGACAGAAGTAGTGATGTCAGTTAAAATTGGTTAATAATTTGCTTTTATAATGGGGGTTCAAACTTTTTTGTTTGTTTTTGTATTTTAACAGTGTATGGACCCCAAATTTTGAGTATATTATCTCTGAGGAAACTTGAATTTTCTGAGGATTTTTTTTTAAAAATCTAATTAGTTTGAGTACTATTCAGTAAAAGATTGGTTTTAAAAAAAGAAACTCATGAAAATGAGTATCTCCAAAGTGACTCAGGATTTTTCAGGCACCATTAATTTGAAAACTACAGACTGTATAAAATCACAAATGTGTACGTAGTAAGAATTTCAGGGTCTCCTTAGAATTATTTTGTTTTGTTAATAAACAAAAGAAATTAGCATCATTCATCATAACAAGCTTCCTGTGTTGCATTAGCCAATGAAGAAAATGTTACAACTTCCATTCTCTAGCGCAGTACGCAGATCCCTTGTTGAACTCTTTAGAAGAATACAATGCACTTCTTGCCATAGCCCACTTGTAACATCCTCTGCAGCTGAAGCAGAGCATTAATGTACAGAACACATTTTACAAGTTATGGTTATTCAATTTAATGAAAACATTCTTCAATAAAGGAATAGCTACTTTGATGAATACCAGGATTTCTGCGAGACCAGTATTCCCCAAATGTGAGGATGTGCATAAGAACAGCCATACTGCGTCAGAACCATGGCCTATCTAACCCAGTATCCTGTCTTCCGGCAGTGGCCAATGCCAGGTGCTTCAGAGGCAACCAACAGAGTGCTTCTGGCAAACAGAGGCTAGCGACACTCAGAGCATGCCACTGCATTCCTGACCATCTTGGTTAATAGTCATTGATGGATCTATCTTCCAGGAACTTATTGTCATGCGGACAGGATGGGGGGGGATTTGTGTTATTTGACATCAGTATGTCAAAATCATAGTGATTCATGTGAGACAAACCAAGTCAGGTGCGGTTAGAAAGCTTATAATGTGTTGAGCAAGAAGATAATATTTGTGTTCATGTGTAATATGTGGGAGGAAAGTTTTGGAGATCTTTGATATATCTATATTTCAAACTGTGCTGTAAAAGACACACCCCAGACAGAGAGGCCACAGGACAATAGCCTTCTTAACGGCCCATCAAGACCTTTACAGAAGCCAAAGGCCCAGGAAGAAACTAAAGGCATATCTGAAGAGTTACCAGGATTGGCCCATGTGACTCTGGACTCCATTTGAGTTCCTGTAAAGTTCCATAAGCCACATGGCCAGTAACAGAGGGTATATAAGATCAAACCACAGAAACCATTTTGTCTTTGTTCCTGTCCAGCTGCGGACACACCTCTGGATCAACACACTTTGCAACTGAACTGAAGGACTTAGACCCATCCAGTTACTGGATGTATACCAGAGGGACTATATAAGCCTGCAACTCCACAATTGTTCTAGAAACCTAATGTATATGGACTTTCAAATCGTTTGTATATATCTGATTGCTTTAAGCCTTTAACACTTCTCTTATTGTTTGTTTTTCTTTTATTAATAAACCTTTAGTTTTAGTTACTAAAGGATTGGCTGGCAGCGTGGTATTTTGGGTAAGATCCAAACTTATAGTGAACTGGTACTGTGGCTGATCCTTTGGGATCAGAGGGAATCTTTGGAGTAAAGAGCATAGAGTTTAAATGACTGGTCTCTTTACTGGACCTAGTGTCAGTTTGGGAGCCAGAGACTGAAATGCAGTAAAGGGGGCTGTGTGTATTTGCAGTGGCTTCTTGATAACCGGTGTGGGGGAATCAGAAGCACTGTTTGTGGCTGGTTGGGAAGTCTGACTTGTGTGTCACCCACCAGTGCTGTGAGAATTCGCTCTCCTTTTACAGCCTGCCCTGACCCTAGCATTATCAGTGGGCTACCCTGGGCATGGACAGGTCACACTTATCTAGTTCTTTTTTTTAAACTCTGTTGTAGTCTTGGCCTTCACAACATCCTCTGGCAAGGAGTTCCACAAGTTGACTGTGCGTTGTGTGAAGAAGCATTTCCTTTTGTTTGCCTATTAATATCATTGGGTGACCCTTAGTTCTTGTATTATGTGAAGGATAACATTTCCTTCTTCACTTTCTCCACACCAGTCAAGATTTTATAGACCTCTATCATACCGCCTCTTTATCAACTCTATTCGAAACTGAAAAGTATCGGTCTTTTTAATCTCTCCTCAAATGGAAGCTGTTCCATACCCCTAATCATTTTTGTTGCTCTTCTCTATACCTTTTCCTATTCTAATTTCTCTTTTTTTAGATGGAGTGACCAAATTTGTATGCAGCATTCAAGGTGTGGGGTGTACCACTGATTTATATAGAGGCATTATGATGTTTTATTATCTAGCCCTTTCTTAAGGGTTCCTAACATTCTGTTAGCTTTTTGGACTGCCACTGGACATTGAGTGGATGTTTTCAAAAAACTATACACAGTGATTCCAAGATCTCTTTCTTGAGTGCTAACAGCTAATTTGGATCCCATTATTTTGTACGTATAGTTGGGATTATGTTTTCCAATGTGCATTATTTTACATTTATCAACACTGAATTTCATCTGCCATTTTGTTGCCCACTCATCCAGTTTTGTGAGATCCCTTTGTAACTCTTCGCAATCTGCTTTGGACTTAACTATCTTGAGTAGTTTTGTATCATCTGCACACTTTCCACCCCACTGTTTACCCATTTTTCCACATTATTGATGTATATGTTGAACAGCACTGGTCCCAATATAGATCCCTAGGGGACCCTGCTATTTACCTCTTTCCCTTCTGAATACGGATTGCTTATTCCTACCTTTTTCCCTATCTTTTAAGCAGTTACTGGTCCCTGAGAGGGTCTTACCTCTTATCCCATGACTACTTACTTTGCTTAAGGGTCTATGGTGAGGGACATTGTCAAAGGCTTTCTTAAAGTCCAAGTACACTATAGCCACTGGATCACCCTTGTCCACTTGCTTGTTGACCCCCCTCATAGAATTCCAATTGATACTGATGTCTGATTGCCTTTTTAAAAACTATTCAGAAAGGAGGGGAAGGAGTCAGGGCTCATTGGGGTAGTGATGGGAATGGAATTTGTAGAAAGAGGTGCTGGAAGGCTGCCATTCTTATTGGGGCAGAGTTTAAAGTTTTGATACATTTGTGGATATGTATTATGGCTGTGCTAGTGGTGAGCTGTCTCTCTCCCAAGATGAGGGAATAGAGGCCATGTGCTGTTGGTTGCCTTAACTTTTAATTTCCTTGCTGTTAGGGTCGTGTGTTAAGTATGTTACATATAAACCACCCTTAATTGACACACAGCAGAATGTTTTGGTGTAATAAATAATGAAACAGCACAAATGTGTTCCATGTACTTTCTTAACTTCAAAATGTGCTTAGACAAGGACCACAACAGCTGAATCTCTATGGCTAAGGACACTCTTCAAAATGTGCCCTTTTGAAAAGTTGCTAATGGCTATATTAGTCAAAATGTGCCTTCCTTACTCTGGAATGAGACACAAGGGGCAAAGAGGCAGGGGAGGGTTTGCCATACCTGCCAAAATATGTAACCATAGATCACTTGGCCAGATGTTCAGATGGTGGACAGATAAATTCTGATTATTGTAGTGCCTAATCCACATGCACTCCAAAATCAGTCATTGCAGAGTACAGATTATTTGGGAAGAGAATAAAAGCCCTTTACAAAAATGGCATTGAAAGAACCGGAGCCGTTCAATGCCACGGACAGACCGCAATGCCCCAGGCTGCAAAGGTTAGCCAGGCAACAAGAGAAGAGGTTGAAAGGCGCTTTCTCTGCAGCAGAGCATTAAAACAAAGCTCTCCAGGTACAAACATCCTTCCTCCTGGGTCATTCACTCTCATTTGCAATGACTAGAAAGAGAACATTATCAACAATATCCTGAAGAGGTGATGCCTTCACTCCAGTGACTGGACACAAGGCAGCAGCATCCAACCAAGGGGCAGCCCTGCTTGGACACCGTCTTATGGGAGAGGGGGAATGGACAAGCTCACAAAACAAAGGGAAGGGAAGGTGGCACTCCCCCAGAAACAAACTTTACTCACCTTCTCCAATAAATCTGAGCAGCAGGTTAAGGGGGAAACAGCATTCAAGTGACCTCACAATCTGATTTTCTGGTAGCTGTCAAAGAATTTCCAAGCCACATGGGAATTAATCCAGTGACAGGGACCAGAGTACCAAGTCATTCAGGGTATGTCTACAATAGAAACGCTACAGCAGTACTGTGGAAGTGTAGGCACTTATTACAGCAATGGATGGAGTTCTTCTGTCCCTGTAGTACATCCATCTCTCTGAAAGGCATTAGGTAGGTCAACTGAAGAATTCTTCCATACATAGCCCTGTCTGCACTGAGGCTTAGGTCAACAACTATGTCCCTCATGGGTGTGAATTTTTCACAACCCTACACAACATACTTAGGTCGACCTAAGTTTTACGTGTAGACCAGACCTCAGGCTATACGAAAGAGGCACTGAATGACCATGAGCATTACTTTCAATAAGAGATTTAAAAGAGAGAGAGAGAGAGAGAGAGAGAGAGAGAGAGAGAGAGAGAGAGAGGGAGGTCAAATCAAGGGTATCCAGCCAGGTCATAGACGTTAGAGATTCATAGATTTTAAGGTCAGAAGTGACCCATTATGATAATCTAGTCTAACCTCCTGCATAACGACCAGAAAACCTCCTTAGTGATTTCTGCCCACAACTATTTGAGATGGACAAGTCTTTACCTGCAGAAAGTGGGAGAGGAGAGGAGAGGCTGAGCTTTCACTCTTTTCACTCCCAATTGTTGGGTTTTTTCCTCCTCTCTCTCTCTCTCTCTCTCTTTTTTTTTTTAAAAAAAACAGCACCAGCAACTGCATTTGGACAAGGAAGAATTACTTTCAATGATGCTGCACACCCGCTACTCCCATGGAAGTTAGTGGCAGAGTTAGTGCTCAGAATCTTTGAAAATCAGAATCTTTGAAAATCAAGTCATGTAAGCTGCACAAAGGGGCCTTATAGTGGCCAGAGATGCCCTATAGAGGACTCACCATGTAAAATAACTCTCTGCTGACATCCAGCTGCCTTCTACACCTGCCGCCCCCAATCCCAGTGTGACGGGAAGGGGGTAGGAGGCATGTCTAAGCCATTCCAGCCGTGGGGATTGTGCAGGTACAGAGCTCTACTGTGCCCCATCCTCCCCTGGCATATTTTAAAGCTGCTTCTATGCACGGGCCCCTCTTAAACTCTCAAACTGGCTCCCTGCAGCAGTCATTGTTCCTAAAGTCCAAGTGCGGCTTGGACATGGTGGACAATGTCTTCTTTACTCCCAGCCAGAGGTTGGCTCTGTTGACCACAGCTGCCCAAGGGGATATACTCAAACAATCTCCTCTGTTGTTCTTCCAGGGAGCAGCATGAACTAAATGTAGTCACAGGCTGTCCCTTACAAACATCTATGGATTAAAGTATTGATGATATTCTGGGATAGAAATCTAAACTTTGTTGCCAGCTAACGCACAGATATTAGGGATCTATGGATGCAGGGAATGGTAAAGTAATGCAGACTTCCCAGGGCCCAGAGTAGACATGGCCTCACCTGTTCCAAGAAAGACACAAAGTAAATCACATGGAAATTTGTCAACCCACTTTCAGCTCCACTGTCTCCTTCCATCTTTGGTGTGTGCTGGAGGGGGAAGTGGCAGCGCGGCAAGAGGAAAGGATACAATCGGTGACTCGCCCTCCCTGGATGTGTCCATGCTGGGAGAAGTGCAACTGGATGAACTTGCCAAAGCGGCTGGAGTTGTTGTTATAAACTGTCTTGGCATTTCCGAAGGCCTCCAGGATAGGGCTAGGGAAGGAAAACAATAATGAACCCTTGTCACCACAGACCTGAATAGGAGCACCACCAACACAGTGAGATTTAGGCAGGATTAGCCTTTCACCCTTTGCACCAGGTGCATTCTATCATCTCAGTATTACATTCACCACAGCACAGACTGGAGAAAACTGCAGGTAAATAAAGTAGGAGGCACTGGAGGGGAGAGACTGGCAGTGTTGGCAGGAGGCAGCTATAACACACTATTAAATGGGCTTTAAATACCTGGGATTGGGATTAGTTAAATCAGCCCATGTTTTTTCTGGACAATCAGTACTAGCACTGTTTGGATACATCTCATGTCCCAACCAAGTCACCCTCCTGGCTGTACCTGTATTGCTGTGGGAATTCAAGGAGCCAGGACAATCATTTGTTAATAGGGGGCATAATATAACACTATGATGTAGAGGTAAACTCAGCTCTTGCTGCTCAAGATTTTCAGAAAGGTCACAGAAGTTTGGGGTAAACTCCTGTCTTAAGAAAACTGTCCTTGGATCTTCAGTGTCCATTCAGCATGGACCAGGCCTCCGTTTTTAACGTTGCAGGCTGAAGATCCACACATACTAACCTGTAGGGACTCTGAGTAAATCAAAAGAGGGGTGATCTCGCAGGACTTGTCCCAGCTCTGGTTCTCACACTACCTCTGTATATGGCCTTAGTCAAGCCACTTCTCTGCCACAACTTCCTCATTTGAAAATGGGACAGCATAATTACAACACTGTAAGGTGGATAATGTTAAGTGTTTTCAAACAATCATGACGCAAGAAGTATACGTGGTCAATTAATTTGGTTTGAACAGATCAATGACTGATATAACAATGTTTGGATATAAACCAGTGTTTCTGGAACATCTATGCTGCTGTTATTTACAATTGTGATTGGGTCCCAATTTTACTAAGTGCTTTCCAATCATGGAGGGAGACACACTCCCAATGTATTCCAAACCTTATGCTGAGAGAATTATGCCATCCCTTCCAGCTCAGAAAGAATATGCTCCCAATTGTTTTCAAGCCTTAAAACTTGAGTCTGATCAGGAGATTAAAAAAACCCTTGTTTTGTTTTGTTTTAAAAGCCAACGTTCCTGATCATCCTGTTGGCTCAAACTGCCAGAACAATGTTTGGTTATACCACAGTGAGCTGCTTAGAGACTTTTGATTCTTGCTCGACAGGACGATAGCAATTACATTTCCAGGGGAAAAGCCTACTTCTTTCAAACAGGAAAAATGGGACCAAGATTAGAATTATTCAGTGTAATAGTTTAACCAATACAAAGACTGAAAGTCCAGTAGGGAAAACAAAAACAAAGAAAAAGTCCAGGCCACATTGCAGGAATGCTCTGTAAAAGTTTATAGTTAACCCTAAAACTCCTTTTAACAAAGAGGATTGCATTATCACTCTGAGAAAAATAGTTTTGAATGTGTAGATGATCCCCATACTCTCCTCTGTGCAGGTCCAGGATTATGAAAAAGTAAAAAAATTACGACATACGATGTTATTTGAGATCAAATACTGCTGGAATTTGCAGAAACCAGCAAGTTGTCTTGACTTTGGACAAGGTTAGCTATCTGAAGGGAGTGACACTGAAATGCAAGGAAAGCATTAGGGAACCTGAAGCCCCAGCTTTACACTTTATCCTTTGAAAAACAGGCTTTAAGCAAAGGCAAAAATGGAATTATTTTGACTGCAATAGCACCCAGAGAGCACATGCAGGATCAGGTTCCATGTGTTTAGAGCTTCACAAACACACCAGGAAACATGGTCTCTGCGCGCAGACAGTTTACAATCTCAGATTCTTATCCTGCTAACAATGAAACAGGAGTCATTTTACACACAAGTCGTCCCACTGGGTTCATCGACACCACACATGCACAAAATGCCACACGTGCACATTTGCAGGATCAAGGTCTAATCAGAAACAAAATGACCATGACAAACAGAAAGGAAAGGAGGACAAGGGTAATGACAACAAGGTCACATGGTTACCACAGTTACACTGGGTAGGTTAATTACCAACTTGACAATTTCTGATGGGTCTAAATATTTTATTATTTTCTAAATTCAGAATAATTAAATCAAATCCGCTCTCTCTGACTGCAGTAGCCCCAAGTGCTCTCTGAAGAGCTGATTTCTGGCAGGGACCACGGCAGAAGTGGTTCTGGAGGAAGGCTTTGAAGGAGGAGGGGGAATGGCTATCCAATTTAACTCAGTGAGGCATTCAATGCAGAAGGGACAGCATGGAAGAAGGTGCAGAGGCATTTGTCAGAGAATGGACAAATAGGCTTTTAAGGCTGGCATTATTAGTGAAGCAAAGAGAATGGGGGAGGCAACAGAGTGAGAGACAAGCACAGACGTATGTGGAGCAGAGCTGTGAAGGGCCCTGAAGGTGTTTGGATTTGATGCCGCAGAGAACAGCAAGCCTGTGCAGGGCAGGAATTCAAAGGAGTGAGGGTGACAGGGTGACAGAGGCTAGAAGGATGATCTGGGATGCTTCATTTTGAAGGCACCAGAGGTGGGTGACAGGCAGGCCTGAGAAGAGAAAGCAGCAGTAGTAAAGACAGCAGATGATGAGGGTCTGGAACCAGAGTTTCAGCTATGTGGAGAGAAAGAAAAAGTTAGGTTTTGGAAATGTTGCAAAGATAGCAACTGCAGAATTTAGACACAGGGTGGATGTAAGAGGTAAAAAAGAGAAGAGTCAAAGCTGACTCCCAGATTACAGACTGGAATGGCAGGGAGTATGATTGTATTGTCAACAGTGACAGAAAACAGGGAAAGTGGGACCAGTTTCAGGGGAAAGATCAGGAGTTTGGCTTTGGCCATGTTAAAATTAAGTGGACAGTGAGAAGTAACCAGGAGAAGATGTCAGAGGAGCAGACAGAAATATGGGACTGAACTGAAAGAGACAGATCAGGATTGGAGAGGTAGATCTTTGACACACTGGCTTACAGATGATAGCTGAAGCCATGTGAGCAGATGAGGCCACCCGGAGAGAAGTGTAAAGGGAGAAGAGAGGAGTGGGGCCAAGGACAGAGCACTGTGGGACCCACAGAAAGTGGGAGAGGGTAGGAAGAGGACCCACCGAAAGAGATGCTGAAGGTGCAGTCAGTGAAGTAGGAGGAGAACCAGGAGAGGACGGAGTCACAAAAGCCAAGGAAGGACAAAATGTCACGAAGGAGGGTATGATCAACAGTGCCAAAAGGAGCAGAGAGGTCGAGGAGGATGAGGATGGAGTAGAAGCCCTGGGAAAATAAAATAAATATTAGAGAAAACATCTACAACCTGTTTTATGCACCTTTCAAAATCCTTTTAGCAATAGCTTTCTTTCATGGAGGAAGGATATCAGTTTAACAAAGAAGCATCTTCACATAAAAATCTCAAAACTTGATATGTCTTATGATGAAGTTACAACAAACAAGTACAAGTCTGGATATTTTCATACATTTTCTCTCTTGGAAATCAAGTCCCCTGAAGAGACCAAGCAAGCAAGATGGAAATGTGAGAGATACATTAACATTTCTAATGCAGCAGCTAAAATAAGGGGCACAACAAACAAGAATACCACTGAAACTAATCCAGTTGGGCTAAGGGAGTTTGCAGAGACTGGATTTCTGGAAAAAATACAAAGCATGAACTTTACAAAAAGCAAGGAAACAAAATGTCAATTGTATGGCACTGTTTGAAATAGAGGCAGAATCCAGTGGAGTCTCTGGATGTGTGCCTGGGTGCAGTTATGCTAATATTATGCCACACAGGAGAGCGATTAATGTTATGAGAGAGTCTGAACTGCAATTTTACAATAGCATTGCTGACTTTCTGTATTCATTAGCCCAGTTCCCCAGCCCCAAAAAGGTCATTCTGTGCCACTGGAGTAGCATAAAAAGTGACCTTAAAGCTGTTCTCTTGCAGCTGCTGAGAATTCCCCAGCCACTGTGGGCCTTAGGCAGAGAGGGTAAGACAAAGCCACCTGGAGGCTAGAGGGGGAAGAGCCAGGTTGCCACACACAATACCGATGCTCAACCAGCAAATGCCTAGAGGTCATCTCACTGGCACAGGCTAGAGAAGCCCTGAAACTGACTTAATTTGAGCTGGAGACTGGATCAGCTCCCAGCCAAGCCCCAGGATCACAAGAAGCACAAAAGTGACTTAGCACCACCTTTTTCTCTGCCCCTCACCAGTAGCAAAGATCTGAGGAAACGGTTCACCATGGTAGAGGGTCTGCATTATGTCTATGGCAGCCGCATTGTACAGCATGGAGCTCAGCACAGCCAAGGATTATTCCTATCATACCTTATCTGTGTTTTGGTCTAACTGGCTACCCAGGGAGAGGTAAAGGAACCCGTCACAGGAGACTCAGGTTTTTAAGACCATCAGGGACTGTTATGATAATTAGTCTGATCTTCTGCGTAATACAGACCGTAGAATCTCACCCAGTGATTGCTGCACTGAGCCCATTGCTTCTGGCTGAGCTACAGTATACCTTTAGAAAGATACACCTAGGCTTGATTTAAAGATTAAGTGATGACAAATCTACCATGCCCCTGAATAAGTTGTTCTGATCATTAATTAACCTGCTTGTAAAAGACATGTTCCTTACTTCTAATCTGATTTCGTCTAGCTCCATCTTTCAGACCCTTTTGTCTGCCACATTGAAGAGCCTTCGGTCATCAGAAAGCATACAGGCCATGATCAAGTCACCTCTTAACTTCCTGTTGGCTAAACTAAACTTATCAAATCTCTCACTATAACGCAAGTTTTCCAGATCTTGAATCATCCTTGTAGCTCTTCTCTGAGTCCTTTCCAATCTACCCACACCCTTTTTGAAGTCTGCACACCAGAACTGGGTGCAAAATCCAGCCATGGTCTCAGCAATGCTGTATAGAGCAGTAATCACAGTTCCGCACTCCTCAGTGTTCCTCTGCTTTACATCCAAGGATCACAATTGCTCTCTTGGACACCACATTGCATTGTGAGCTCATGTTCAGTTGGTTTGGTTTTCACCATGATCCCTTCCAAGTCACTGTCTCCAGGATACAGTCCCTCATTCTGTAAATGGGACTTACATTCTTGGTATGGATCTTGCATTTAGCTCTATTAAAAAGCACTTGTGGTTCCAGTGAACCCAGTTTATTATGCAATCCAGATCACGCTGAAGAACTGACCTATCCTGATTATTTATCATTTCTTTTTAAGATGCTTCTACCACTGCCACCACCTCAAGCTGGGGCAGAGCCTCTGGATACCTGAGCCTCTCCCTGGAGAAGAAAAAGGTCCTTTCAGGGACTCTGCTCCTTGGAAATCACCTATTGACCCATTTAACATTCCTTCACACCCGTCTTTTCAGCTGCCAGGTTTCAGATACTCCTCTCCTTGTATCAGCTCAAGAAACTCTGGTCCCTTCTAACTCTTCCAACAGGCATCATTTGCAAGACACAGATTTTAAAAAGTGTGTCTTCCTCATTGCATTGCATTCCTGCTGGATCTCAACCCCCAATGCCATATCTGGGTCTGATGGGACCAGAGGAGCAATCCTTAGGCCAGCCTACAACCAAGCACTGATAAAAGTGGCTGGAAAGAGAAAGTCACTTACATTTTCATAAAACAGCAGTAACAGGCTAGGCATGAGTGATCACCACTCTGGACTCCTAGGGACTCCCCAAGATCACAGTGTGAGGACTTTGGCACCATCATGAGCACTGTGCACTAGCCCCCTAATGCCTGCAGCCAGCAGCTTAGAGCTTTCAGAATGGAGAGCTCCCAACATGAGCTCATGCAGGCGCATGGAACCCAGAGTTGGAATCTATTGATGATGTGTTAGTTTTAAGATTTATATTACAATTTCTCTCAAAGGCCTTGGATGGATGCCCATTATACACTCCCTACCCCAAACAGCTAACAATCTATTTAAAAACAAAACACAGCAAGTACATATAACAAACTTGAGGTCATGGGGGAAACAAGAAGAGGGTAAGAGCAAAAGGGACGTAATGTTACACAGATTCACTGCATGCACAGTTAAAAGTTTTAAAAGACAACAGACTTAAGGCATGAATGATGTCAGTTATCCCTACTAGCCACCTGCCTAGCCATTACCATTTGGAATTTTACCATAGGCCCCATGATAGAGGTGGGTCTGAAGACCATTTGAAAGAGGACAGGGTACTCATTTTACAGATTAGTTCAGGGAGGATGTTTCATGCATAAGGGCAGGCATGGAAGAAAACAGTATTGAAGTGGCCCAGGCCCGCAGAACTACCAAGGGCTAGTTGGGAAGCAGCCACTGTAATGGTCCTTTACAAGAGGCTTAGACTTCCAGGGTGTGTGTTTTCTTATGTTGTCCATGTTTAATACCGTCACTATGTAGATGTGCCAATACCATTTGTGAAGTTCTGTTCTTTGATATTCAGGTTCTTATATGGCCCTCATCACTGTGGTATCAATGTTCATGCTTCAGGGTTTCAGCTGGCCACCTTCAGGGTACAGGAAGGGATTCCCCACTATCATGACCAGTGTATTCTGGCAGGTTTTTTAATCTCTTTCCTCTGAACCACCAGGGATAGCCACAGCCAGAGATGGGACACTGGGTGGGGTGGGCCTGGCAAGGGTTCTGAGGTGGCACTGAGCATTCTCTCTCTCAGGGTCTTGGCTGGCTGGTTCTTGCTCACATGTGTTGATTCTGGACACTTTGTGATCAATATGAATACCAGTGAGACATGGTACACCCAATTTGCAGATCAATAAGGTTTAATGTGCAAGGTTTTCTATAAATATACTAGTTAGATACAAAGCCCAAAAATAACTACAATATATCATACTCACTAAGCCTGGAGAGCTAAGCAGTCACTCAGAAGGCTGCATACAGGAATGGCTTTCTTCAGGGGCCCCACCAGGGAGTCAGTGGATTCTCTGGTCCAACCGACAGCACCTCCCGTGGAGTCAAGTGTTGATGGAGCGCCCCCCTTTGTCTAAGTGGTGACTACTTATACCCTTCCATAAACAACCTTCACCTAATTCTCTCTCTCTCATTATCATATATGCTAATTACCTACACTGGGTTTCACCCTTAACTACATTCCATTGTCACCATGATAAATGAGGTCGTCAGAACAACATCTGGTGATAGGAGGGGCAGAGTAAAAGTATGCCCTTTGGCAATAAAACAGTGTACCCCCAGACATTCAAGGATAACTTGTTGTTCCCATCACCATTATTTATATGCAGCTGCAAGCAATACAGTATCTGTATTTTGTCTTATTAGGTGCTGTGCTATGCAGAAACTGAGATATCTATAAGGTTATTCAGTCTCTGCCATTTGGAAGGTGTCATGCTACAGGGGTCAGAATAGCCAAGCAAGCAACTGAAGCTATGCTAGGCCTGTAGGACAGTGGTCAAGCAACTCAAATTGTACTGGGCCTCCAACAACATCCACAGGGTCTAACTGATCACCATATGTGGGGTTGGGAAAGAATTTCCCGCCAGGTCCGACAGGCAGTAACCTGGGGCAGGAGGGTGAGATTCATTTCACTTGTGGGTACTGCTCACTTGCCAGGATTATCTGGGTATAACCCACTTAACCCTTCCTCTGCCACTGCAGGGGCCTGGAGCACTGGTGCACCTTGCTCCCTCCTATTCTCTGCCTGGGGCAGTTTGGTCTCATTTTCATTGTTGTGTTTAGTGTGTGGGCATTGGGTGGTGCTTGTGGCCTGTGATACACAGGAAGTCAGACTAGGTGAGCTAATAGTCCCTTCTGGCCTAAAACTCTAGGATTCTATGCCTTCCAGAAGTTAGCACTTCCGTGAGGTGAAAGGGCTGTTGTGTGCTAAAGGTCACACCAACGCCCCAGCCACAGGGGCTGCTCTTATCCTTGCAGACACTGTCCCTGAGTGCTCACTGGTTCTCTCTCCTGTGGAGGTGAACTTTACCTGCTCTCCATGATGGCTTCTTCCACATGAGTGCTCTTCTCACATGCAGGGCCCCCTAGAGAATGCTGGCTCATGGCTGACAGGAATTTGAGCAACAACTTGGTGCTCTCAGTCTTTCCAGCTCCACTTTCTCCGCTGTCAAGGAACAGATATGATCCACTCAAAAACCAGGAACAAACAGAACAAGTGATTGTCCCACACAAAGGAAAATGGAGAATACGTGGTCTGTAGGACCAAATGTGGGGCATCTCCATGAGTGCAGGCACAGAAGAGAGAAGGGGTAGGAATACAGGTGCCATCGCAGACAGGGTGGTGGGAGTGGGGAATGTAATACAATCAGGGGTTAGCCAATATTTCAGTCTCTAACCTGATCAGAACACACTGGCTGTCGTGATGCTTCCACAAGCAGCAGTAACACTCATTAGCAGTGGCAAAGATATGGGGCGGCAGCTCACCCAGATGATGCTGTCTGTACAGGTCCATGGCAGCCGTGCTGTACAGACCAGAGATGGGTTTGTACGGATTCACTGATGCCAAGATGGAGCCAATGTTTGTCTAAGGGGAGAAAACAAAATACACTGAGCAAATGAAGTACCAGAAAAGCCACTGGCAAGCTAGGTCCCTGAAATGATTAATGGTGGGAGGGGGCGAGCCTGAGAGAAGCAGCAGGGTCAAGGCCAACAACCTACCAATATAAGGAGGAGAAGAGGAAACAGACTCTGAGGGGAGGGGGCTGCAGAGTCGGGGTGGGGGTGAGGGAAGGTTATAATTTACCTGCTGTGCAACAAACTATTTTAGTTCGGCTTTATTGTAAAGCTTTTATTTAAAACATTTCAAAATATGGGGCCAGATCCTCCCTGCACACAGCTGCTTTGACTGCACTTGCTGATGGCAAATGGAGCCAGGACCAAAAGGTTGCTTAGAACAACTTTCCCACTCCCCCACCCCAGGCAGTTCCTGCGCTGACTAGAGATTACGTGGACCTGCCTAATCCACAGAACAACAATACAAGAGGGACCCCGTCTCCAATCCATGCAGCTAATAATACAGCCCAAGCACAACCATCCCTGTCCCTGCATAACTCCCACCCTCTCTGCATCCCTCCTGCTCTCCGTGCACTGTGGTTTCTCACCTTGGGCTGCACGCCCCCAAGTCCAAGCATCTGCATCTTCAGCTCGGGTGTAACCAATGAATTTCTCCCAGTGCCACGGGTGCTGCTACGTTTTGCCACCAGAGGGCAGCATTCCACATCACTGCCAAACCACAAACTGCAGGCACCAGGAGTTACATAAACCCAAGAGCAATAAAGGGAGAATACTTGGTTTCTCCCTGCTGGATGAAATATATGGACATGGTACGATGCCAGAATAGACAGAGCTTTGAAAGACAGGATCCAGACTGGCAGAAGCAGAAGAGCTGATGAGATGCTACAGAAACCAAACTACTCAAAACTCATGTCCAAGAGCAGTAACTATATTATCAGTGGGAAACTAATCATTTGGGTCACATCACAAGGGGCATAAATGCACAATGTTAGCTCACGGACACCAACACAGCCAAGCACCGAATAGGTCATAAGGACAAAAGTCTACCTCTCAGAGGTGGTCCTTCCTGGTTAGGGGCAAGATGCATTGGTGGTGAGAAGGGAGCAGAAAGAATCTGGGGTGACTGATAAGCAAGCAGGTCCCTGAGAAACATCAAGACAGGAAAAGAGCACAGATCAGAAAAAAGCATTCTGGCTCCAGAGAAAAGGCCAACTACTGGACATGATTCCGGGGACCCTTAGAGACAGAAAAGCCATATCAGATCACACAAGTCCATCATTCCAGGTCCAGGCAGAATAGCTCCCTATCATACATATCCTACTAGTGCATTATCCAGTCTAGTTTCAAATGTCCATTGGGATGGAAGGCCCATTATTTCCTCTGGAAAATGATTCCACAGCCAAATCCATCTCACTTTAAACAAGTTCTTGCAGCCATTTTCACTAAATTTTCCCTTTCACAGTTTCATCCCATTAGCCCTGTTACACCCTCTTGTTCCATACTACATAATTCCTCTCTTTCTTGGAGTTTAGTATCATGGCAATAAGTGTAATGGCACAATGCAAACAAGAGACGGTCCTGGCACAGGAATCTTACCACTGAGACTGGAGTAGACATGATCTGGCATGCTTACATATCATAGTGATGAGCCATATAAGAAACCCTAACATCAAGAGACACGGCAGGGACAGAGCAGGAAGTTTAGACAGAACAGGCCCCAGAGTCTGTGGTTTGTGTGTTGTACACATCATGTTAGTTCCATGTATATAATCTGAATTGTATATTTATTTTGCTTAAGTTGGAACAGAAGTTGTTGGGATGGAAGGGAGAAATGCTTACATACTTCATACTGAACTCTAAATCTTTCATCAGAAAACACTCGCCCATCCTTCTGCTGTTCCTCTTCTCTGAACTCCCTCCAGCTTGTCATTTTTTTCTAGTTATAAGGTGCCCAGGAAAAAAACCCATAAAATTCTAGGTGTGCCTATACGAGAGCCTTATAGCTAGCCCTACAAGGAACCCTCCTGATGTCTCTGATGTCTGCAGTGCAAAACTGCACATGCCTTTTTTACAGCCTTATTTCACTAGAAACACCCCCTCTGGTTTACTGTCTCACTCTCACTCTAAGCTTTCTTTCAGCCATTTCTGCTTCCCAGGTTTTGCTTACCAACCCTTAGAAGCATTATCTTAAATTCTTCCCAAATGCATCTCATATTATTTTTTGCCTATGTTTCTAGGCTCTGTAGGTCATTTTGTACTATTTATTGTTCTGACTGATATTTGTAATACCCCTCATCCTTCAATATAGTGTCATTTGCATATTTACTTTCTTTTCCAGATCTTTAAAGAGTATGTTAAATAAATTCAGACCTGACGCCTGCCAGTGGTATCTACCAAACTAGATGATACTAGAACAAAAAAATCTTACAAGTTCTTTTTAAGTGAACCTATAGGCAGTTAGATCTTGGAGAAACACTGGTAGTTAGTTGAAATGCAGTTATTAAATATTTGTATTACAGAAGTGTCCAAAGACACCAGTTAGAATTGGGTCTTATCGCGCTAGTTACTGCACAAACATATTTAAATATATGGCCCCAGCCAGGAAGAGCTTACAATTTAAGATTTAGAAGTAGTTTTTTGAAGCTGAACACTTCAGTAGTAAAGTTTGGTTCCTGCCAGTCTCTGCACGCAATCAATTCCTAGGTACACAACTGATGTTAACAAAAAGTACTCAATGCTAGGAAACAGTATTACATAGTATCTCAACATTACCCCCATGAAGCAGCTCTCCTGTACTTGATACAGTTCCACCCTCTGGATACTGGTTCTTATTAGTAGCAAAACTTGCAGGAAAGCAATTGTCAGGGTCATTCCCCTTACCTCTTCTGAAAATCAGGAACACATTTACTCTGACATTTACATTGTCTCAGAGATTAATAAGACATGGCTGCCTTTTACAATAGCCGCGTTGACACTTCCCCAACATGTTATGTTTAACTGTGTGTCTGATAATTTTGCTCTTTACTATAGTTTCAACTAATTTGCCTGTTACAGAAGTTAGGCTTGCTGGCCTGCAACTGCCAGGATTGCCTCTGGAGCCTTTTTTAAAAATTGGCATTATATTAGCTACCCTCCAGTCAGCTTGTACAGAAGCTGATTTAAGCAACAGATTACATACCACAGTTAGTAGGTCTGCAATTTCATATGAGTTCCACCAGAACTCTTGGGTGAAGAGTATAATTACCGTTTAATTTATCAATTTGTTCCTGTAGGAAGGTGCAGTGGCCTTCCCCAGAGGCTGGGCCCCAGGAAGGGCCACTGCCCCAAACACAGGCTAGCAAGGCACTAAGAACCCAGTCTGCCCGTCAACCCAGGGGACAGACTGGGATAGGTCCAACCGGCTGGCCAATCCCCTCCAAGGAGGGCGGGGCCTCTCCCAAGGAGAAAAGGAGAAAAGGCAGGGCCCGCAGCTCCGTCACAGAACCGCTGCCAGTGGGTGCAGACATACCTTCCCGCCGGCTGCAGCACCAGCCCGAGCCCTGCTGGGCCAAAACCCAGCCTCGGGCTTTCCCTGAACCAGGGAGCCAGGAGCAGCCTTACCGCCCAGGACCCGAGGACTGGGTAGGGCCCCCAGACACCCGGGTGTGGACCGAGCCCCTGGACCCTCTGGGGTGGGAACCACCCCCCAAAGCGGGACCCAACCTAGATGAGTTGCCGGCCGCAGAACCCTTAGAGGCGGGACCCGACCTGGACGAGCTCCCCTACGCCGAAGCAACCCCGGAGCCTTGCGACCTCGAGGAGCTGCCCCTCGCCAAGGAACTCCCCGACCTGCCACCTGTCAATGAAGAGGGCCTGCTAAGCCTGCCCAGAGCGGTGTACCCAGCTAACCCTGCAGGAGGTACCTGGGACTGGAGGGGAGGAAGTGGCCCAGGGGCAGCCAGAGTTGTGGCTGCGGCTAGAGGCTCGCCCAAGTCGGCGTGTTGCGGTGGGACCCCGCCGGCACAGTGGCAACGCCTCTGCCACTGTTAGGGCCCTGGGCTGGGACGCAGTGGAGTCGGGTGGGCCTGCGTCCCCCTCCCCCTTTCCTTGGCCAACCCGGCGAATCCCCCTTCACCCCTAGCGCTTGGAGTGAGCGCTCGCTTGCCCGCCCTGCCACGGGCCGGGGCAACAGACTGCTCGCTTGCCCGCCCTGCCACGGGCCGGGGCAACAGACTGGTCATTTGACTAATTCCCCTGCTTGTTTCTGGAAGGTGCAGTGGCCTTCCCCGGAGGCTGGGCCCCAGGAAGGGCCGCAGCGACCGGCGCGGCGCAGCGCAGCTGCCGGCCTACCATTCCAAAACCACCATTACTGACTTCTCAATCTGGGACAGTTCCTCAGATTTTGTAACTTAAAAAGAATGGCTTGCATGTGGAGATCCCCCACTGCCCCCCAAAGTCCTCTACAGTGAAGGCTAATGCAAAGAATTAATCTAGTTTTTCAGCAACAACCTTGTCTTCTTTGAGTGCGCCTTTAGCACCAGTGAGGCCTCCACAGACTGTTTAGCAGCCTTCCTGCTTCTGAAAGACTTAAAAAAATTGCTATTAAGTTTTTGTGTGTTTTAGCTAGTTTCTCTTCAAATTCTTTCTTGGCCTGCCTTATACTTTTACAGTTGACTTGCCAGAGTTTATGCTCCTTTCTATTTTCCTTACTAGGATTTAATTTCCAATTTTTTAAAGGATGCCTTTTTGCTTCTAAACCTCTTTTAACCTACTTTTTAGCCACAGCAGAATTTTTTGGTCCTCAGTTTTTTTTTTTATTTAGGGTGTACATTTACTTTGAGCCTCTATTATTGTGTTTTTAAATATTCTACATTCAATTTGCAGGCATTTCATCCTTCTGACCGTTTCATTTAATTTCCATTTAATTAGCTCCCTCATTTTTGTGTAGTTCCCCTTTTTGAAGTTAAATGCTCCTGTGATAGGTTTCTTCATGCCTCATTAATCTATTAGAATTCTTTGAGGGTATCAAACAGGTGGACAAGGCTGATCGAGTGGATTTAGTGTACTTAGATTTTCAGAAAGCCTTTGACAAGGTTCCTCACCAAAGGCTCTTATGCAAAGTAAGTTGTCATGGGATAAGAGGGAAGTTCCTCTCCTGGATCAGTAACCAGTTAAAAAGATAGGAAATAATGGGTAAGAATAAATGGCCAGTTTTCAGAATGTACAGAGGTAAATAGCAGGCCCCCCAGAGATCTGTACTGGGACCTATGCTGTTCAACATATTCACTAATGATCTGGAAAACGGGGTGAATAGTTAGGCAACAAAATTTGCAAATGATACAAATTTACTCAAGGTAGTTAAGTCCACAGCTGACTGCAAAAAGTTACAGGGGGATCTCAAAAAACTGGATAAGTGGGCAACAAAATAGTAGATGAAATTCAGCGGTGATAAGTGGAACATAATGCAAATTGGAAAACATAACCCCAACCATGCATACAAAGCAATGAGGTCTTAATTAGCTGTTACCATTCAATTAAGAGATCTTGTAGTACTTGCAGAATGTACACCAGCAGTCAAAAAGCTAACAATGTTAGGAACCATTAGAAAAGGATAGATAATAAAACAGAGAGAACCTAATGCCACTACATAAATCTATGATAGGCCCACACCTTGGAAACCACGTATAATTCTGGTCACCCCATCTGAAACAAGATATAGTAGAATTGGAAAAGGTCAAGAAAAGAGCAACAAAAATGATTAAGGATATAGAACAGCTTCCCTACAAGCAAAAATTAAAAAATCTAGGACTGTTATCTTAGAAAAGAGACCACTAAGGGGGAATATGATAGAGGTCTATACCGTCATGACTGGTCTGGAGAACATAACACAAGAACTAAGGGTCACCCGATGAAATTAATAGGCAGCAGGTTTAAAACAAACAGAAGGAAGTACTCCTTGACACAACTCACAGTTAACCTATAAAACTTGTTGCCATGTGAAGTTGTGCAGGCCAAAAGTATAACTGGGTTCAAAAAAGATTTAGGTACATTGTAATCATTGAGGATAGATCCATCAATGGCTATTAACTAAATGGTCAGGTATGGAACCCTGTGCTCCAATTGCCAGAAGCTGGGAATGGACAACTGGAGATGGATCACTCAAAATTGCCTTGTTCTATTCATTCCCTCTGAAGCATCTGGCACCAGCCACTGTCAGAAGCCACTCCTACCTTTATCAGGCTGATGCATGGATGGTCTCCCCAGTCAGAAGTTGTTCCTGCTTTCATGGTTTCTTCTATGAGAAACTTTCAGGGCCAAACCTCCCCGGACTGCTCAGTTCTACTCAGGAATTACCTGCAGATACTGCACCTGGAAAGGATGTGTGCTTCCCCCACGCAGTAAAGACAAGTGTCGTGGTAGTCTGTGACTGGGAAGAGCTTGTGGCATGCATTGCAGTTCATTCTCTGCAACCATTGGAGGGCCAGGGTGGAAGGCATGCAGCAAGAGCTCCCTCCCGCAAGGGGGTTCCAAAAAAGGCACCAAACCCCTAAGCTGTCTCCTAACTAACCAAACTAGAGAACTAGTTAATTAAGAAATTTTTAAAAGCTATTTATAGAAAAGCTGAAGAAGCCAGCACAAGCACTAAAACTCCATCTTAAAACATGAATGGTAAGAAGGAACTGAGATGGCAGTCCTGCAGCCCCCTTTCTTTCCTCAGTGCGGAGCATGAGGAGAGCAGGGGGTGGATGTGCAGATCACATGGACACTGCTAGAGAAAAATCTGTATTCCTGGGTGCATGGAGCACATGTGCAACCTGAAGTGCACTACACAGAGGGACAAATCACTCAAAGAACCACCACATACCTTCTAACCCTATTGACCATTTGACCAACCTATAATCTCTGGTGCAACTGTGTTCAGATCAGCAAGAGCTGGGAACCTTGGGGAACCAGGGAATATAAATACCATCAACTCAGCTGCTAATGTTAAAATCTGCACAGAAGAGAAATGGCCATGCAAAACTATCCCAAAGCCCAGAACTGAATATCCATAGATAGGGACTTTTCTTCCTTACCCAAAGGAGAGTAAGCCCCTCTTTTGCAGCAGGGGCACTACGTGGGCTTAAGGCTTGGGGGAAGGGGAAGCAAGAGAAACCCAGAACTGAATGTACATGCAGAGGAGAGGGAATTCCATTTATCCATTAGGAAGAGTCCTTGTAGCTCAAGGGACATTGCTAAAATCAATATTCTGCAAGTAAATTGGCAACCCCAGAAGATAAACAGAGGGCACTACCAGCATGGATGTCTCTCAGCTTAGAAACTTACATATATGCTGTCTTGTTGGTAGCGCTGATGTAGGTTGAGCAGGATAGCAGCCTCATGCAGATCTCCCAGCATGGACATGTCTTCCACTCCCTCCACACTAGTCTGGTGCATTGGCAAGACCTTCTCCCTGGATAGGGAAGCCTGTGGGTAGCAGACTACCTGGAGAGAAGGGGAAAAGGAACCAGTAAAAATATGGTGTGCAGGAGAAAGGTCTGATTTCTCCCTGAGATGAGAGTCACTGACTACAGCTTTACCCTATGGCATGTATTAACAATCAGATGTGGAACACAACACAGGGTGGATACCTGCTGTTTGGTTTTATTTGCACAGCCTCCTACACTCCTGCCCTATCTGGATGAGCTCTTTGGAGAGATCTCTGGGAGCATGCAAACGTTCTCCACTACAGCTTCGTTCTCGCCACCTCCAGTGCTGCATGAGAGAAGCTGCAGAGTACCCAGGGCTGGGGCTCACAGAGGGAATGGCTGTCACCCTAAGGGTTCAAGCATGTAACATGGAATTCATGTCAGTGGAGATGCCTAGATACCATGAGGAGGAGTGTGGAATAAGAACTTAAGCAGAATACATTTATACATGTGCACTTTGTGTATATTCAGAACTTATTTCCATCCTTACTCTGCACACTCGCAGAGGCCTGGACAACATCCCTGAAGAGACTGAAAAGCAGAAGCCAGACCAAAACCACATGCTCTTCTCCTTTTATTTTAAAGACAGTAATTTATAAGTAAGGATAAGATTTGGTCACTGAGGTCATGGATTCCACGACTTTCCAGGACCTCCCTGGCTTCTGGGGCTGGGCTCGAACAACTGATTGGCCATCCAACCCCCAGGCCCACCACCCAAAAGCTGACTGGCTGGCAGTGGTGCTGGAGAAGCTGCAAGCCTCCACAGCTCTGTTTTTCCCCCACCCCCCAGGTATTTTTTGTAACTGTCAGGGATAGGTCACAACTTCTGTGAACTTTTATTTCCCACGACCTGCTCCTGACTGTTACTAAAAATACTTGTGACAGAATCCTAACCTTCTTTATAACCAAGTCTCTTTGTGTGTGTTTGTACATTATTTTTTTAAATCACAGAGTTGGTGATGGCTGTCAATTCTTCTCTGCTCTGAGGCACACCTGCTTTCTCTGTCCATATAGATAAAAACCTTATCCTAGTCTTGATCATCTCTTGCCTCGACTGCTGCACCCTTCTTGCTAGATTCCCCCATTATCACTGTGACTCTTTTCAGTATGTTCAGAGGTCAGCTGTCAAATCAGGTTCTTCATCCCTCAGTTGGGCCACATCACTCCCCTTCTGCAAGCATAATTGGCTCCCTCTCCCTTGCCCTCCACATGGAGTTCACGTTCCTGGATCTCATCTTTAAGGTCCTGCCACATCCCAGCACATAGTTCCACATTGCATTCTGCTCTGACATGTTGCAGAGAGCATGTCCTGGCTTCAACCATGTGTCATCCCCTTCCTGTTTCTTCCTGGTCCGAGGTAGGAAGCAGGACACAGCAACATCAGGCACTGAGTCTGGGAAAGAAGGACTACCACCAGCAGGGCAGCTGGAATAGGCAGGCCCTTCTAACGAATCTTGAGTTTTGTCCTTTCCCTCCTGTGACCACAGCCAGTCCCTTGCCCACATCCCCACTTCCACAGAATTCTCTAGAAGCAACCCAAGAAACTGACCGGCCTTTTTTATAGTTACCCTGCATTCTACAGATTACAGAATTCCACTCAAGCCTCTCTCTCATATGCACCAGTTCTTGCAGGCTTACATGGTGTTGCAGTCTTGAGGGCCAACTATAACCACTAGGAAAAGGCCAGCAGTGCAGCTGACAGCTGGATACAGAACACGGTCACCCTGCTGCCTTTCCAGAAAGACCAACCTACAGGTGCAGCTACAGTGATTGGCAGAGGGGCACAATCATAGAATCACAGAATATTAGAGTCCGGCAGGGACCTCAGGAGGTGTCTAGTCCAAGCCCCTGCTCAAAGCAGGACTGACCTCAGCTAAATCATCCCAGCCAGGGCTTTGTCAAGCCACAGCTTAAAAACCTCTAAAGATGGAGCACTTTTACATCAGGAGATCTTAGTAAAGCAACACATCCCAATTCCAAATTCACAACAGTCCCTAGTTCGCACTTGGCAGAGGCTCTGATGTGCTTGCACACTTGTCAGGAGCCGAAAGGAATAACTGACACCCCACAATATCTGCAAAATGCCAAAAATCACAGGCATTGCAGATGGATAAAGCCCTGTTTTGGTCCTCCCTACTCTACCCCTGCTATGGGAGGTGAAGGCAGGATCCTTCCCTACAGTCTGTTCTGCAGGGCTCTGCCTAATCTAGTTTTCAAAATCCCAAGTGAAGAGGTTTCCACCACTTCCGAAAGGAGACTGTTCCAAAGCCTGATCCATCTCACAGTCAGGAGGCTCTCACACACACCCAGCCTTTACTTGCTGTTACTTTATGTCTCCCTATTACATCCACTTAAAAGCCCCCCAACCTCCCTTCTTGGGATTTGCACACTTTTGATGTTCACAACTGAGCCAAAATGAACAGATTTAGCTCTTAATCCCTCCTCATGACTCAGTGCCACTGCCCCTCTGATCTGGTTTACTGTTGTTCTCTGAATTCCCTCCATTTTGTCTATATCTTTCTGGTCCTGAGGTTGCCAGCAGGGTTTAAAGTGCTCTGAAAAAGGCAGGGAGTCTTAATCTCTGTAGAAAATGATAAGCAACATTACATCTGCTTGTCCTGACACACACCACATTCATTTCAGCTCCACCTTTCCCATCACTTATGCCTCCCAGAAGCTCCTGGCACTTTTCACCACCATCACTTTATAACCCCATGAAGAAGAGGGGCAGTGAGGCCAGCTGGCTGTGAGTTCAGAACATGTCACAGTATGCCTCAGTTTCATTCCCTCTGAAGCACCTGGCATTGGCCACTGTCAGAAGACAGGATACTGGGCTGGATGGACCATTGATCTGACCCAGTATGGCCGTTCTTATGTTCTTAAATAAATGCAAATAGATATAATGTAACCACCAGATTAGTAAAAGCAGCAGTAAATTTAATATAAACACTATATTTCATTGCAAATCAACATGTTTTAATAGTTACCAATTAACAAGAATCAACCTTACTGTAGGAAAAATAACTAAAATGTATAAATGAAAACAATTAAAACTGATTATTTAAATCATGGTTTCCTGCTTGCAGATTTAAATCATTATTAAAATCAGTGATTTAAATTTTGTAGTTGATTTAAATCACTCAACTCTGCTCCTCTCATAAATCCCTCATGGACAATATGGAGCAGTGGCTGGGAAGCAAAGCAGGGAAAAGGAGGCAATATAAAAAGGTACAGGCATGATCTCGCCTCACACCTACCTCACCATCACCCATCTGCCTCAGCACCTAGGTATCCATCATCCATTCCAGTGGCCAGGATGAGCAACTGCAGGGGATCCCCTGAAGTCCACCACACATGTGAGAAGGAAGGCTGCAGGCATGAATGTTCTGAGAGATGTCCAACCCTTGCCAGCCCTGACATCAGACCCTACATATAGACTATGGGAAAGTGAATTTGACTGCCAATCAGGAAAGAGGATATTCACTGATAAGTTTTTTTTTTTTTTAAGAGATTTTCTTCTGAGTCACTATCTAAGTTTTTTTTAAAAAAACTTAGTGACTCAGAAGAAAATCTCTTCAACCAATCAGCTGCCAATAAAATTATTATTTTACAGAGCCCAAGAACAAGCTGAGTTCTTCATATATTCCTGTAGAAAGTCAAAATCCCTGACCCAGAACTCTTGCTTGGGGTCTAATATTACATGCAACACAATGAGATGGTCACAAACAATAAGGAGGAAGAGATGAGATAACAGCTTTAAAAATCACACGATTCAGTATGAGCATTAGCCTTGCAGAACAAAACAAAACATCCACAGGTCTGAACACTGCTTAGACAGCTACATGTAACAAAGCAGTCAGGTTAGGGAGGTTTTGGCTTTTTTGCTTCTTGTAGGCAACACAGATTAGCAGCAAATGTTAGGAGGGATGATTTAAAGGACAAGTTCATAGATTTTAGGCAGGGATAACCAGAAAGGACTACTACAGTCATCTAGTCTGACCTCTTGCATAGAACAGGCCACAGAATTTCATCCAGGAACTGCTGCATCAAGTCCAATATCTTGTGGTTGAATGAGAGACTTTCCCTTAGAAAAGCATTCAAGCTTGATTTAAAGATTTCAAATAATGGAGAATCTACAACATTCCTTGGTAATCTGGTCCAATGGCTAATTCCCCTTATTTAAAAATATGCACCATATTTCCAATTTGAATTTGTCTAGGTTCAACTTTCAGCCATTGGATCTTGTTCTACTTGTTTGTTAAAGATCTCTCCATTATCAGACATGTTTTCCCCATGTAAATATTTACTGACTGAGTAAACCATCATCTCTTAAACTTCTTGTTAAACTAAATAGATTGAGCTTTAAGCCTATCACTGTAGAGCAAGTTTTCCAGGCCTTGAATCATAATCATTAGTGATTTCTGAACCCTTTCCAACTGCAACATCTTCCTGACATGTGGATGCCAGAACTGGACAGTATGCAATAATAATCTTACTAGTGCTGTATAGGCACATATGGTCCCCACACGCCACTACTGTGACTTTGAAGAGTGTGAGCAGCCTAACACTGATCACTGACAAAGGAGAAATCCTTCAGAGGTGGTAATAGCACTTCAGTGATTTTTTGACCACACTGTCCAACATCACAGATAAGGCATTAAGAAGAATAGTGGGCCAGCCAACATGACACAGTCCTGTCCAGGGCCAGTGCAACCACTAGGCAAACTAGGCAGTCACCTAGACTGGCAAAATCTGGGGGGCAGCAAAAAACTGAATGAACTATTCATGAAACTACATAAGTAAACAAACAGGCATCAGCAGTGGGAATGAAAGGTCAATGAGAACATACAATCAGTCTCATAATATTCTCTCTTTTTCATGTCAGATAAATCTGTAATTATAAATGCAGAATTTTTATTCAAACTAATGCACAATATCAAATTTCCAAAGTTAATTGTGGGACGGGATGCAAGGCTGAAGTTCACCTGTAGCGTCTTATTACTTTTTCACCAGCTCTGGTCCCTCCTTTGGCAAAGTCAGCATTGCAATCAGTGCCATGAAAAATTGCAGGTCCCCCAGATCTGATGGCACTCCTGCAGAAATATTCAAGTATACAACTGAGATCCCACTGAGGCAACTATATGTACTATTTCTCAAGATATGGAGTACTGAACAGGTCCAGGACTAGTTAGAAAGATTGGCCATACACAAGTCCATGGGGCCAGATGCAATGCACCCGAGGGTGCTGAGGGAGTTAGCTGATGTGATTTCAGAGCCATTGGCTATTATCTTTGAAAGCTCGTGGCAACAGGGGGAGGTCCCAGATGACTGGAAAAAGGCAAATATAGTGCCCATTTTCAAAAAAGGGAAGAAAGAGGATCCAGGGAACTATAGGCCAGTCAGCCTCACCTCAATCCCTGGAAAAATCATGGAGCAGGTCCTCAAGGAATCCATTTTAAGGCACTTAAAAGAGAGGAAGGTGATCAGGAACAGTCAACATGGATTCACCAAGGGAAAGTTGTGCCTGACCAACCTGATTGCTTTCTGTAAAGAGGTGACTGATTCTGTGAATGAGGGGAAAGCGGTGGACATGATATAACTTGACTTTAGCAAAGCTTTTGATACAGTCTCCCACAGTATTCTTATCAGCAAGTTAAAGAAGTATGGGTTGGATGAATGGACTATAAAATGGATAGAGAACTGGCTAGATCATCGGGCTCAATGAGTAGTGATCAATGGCTCCATGTCTAGCTGGCAGCCGGTCACAAGCGGAGTGTCCCAAGGGTCACTCTTGGGGGCCGGTTTTGTTCAACATCTTCATTAATGACCTGGAGGATGGGGTAGATGGCACCCTCAGCAAGTTTGCAGATGACACTAAGCTAGGGGGAGTGGTAGATACCCTGGAAGGGAGGGATAGGATACAGAAGGACCTAAACAAATTGTAGGATTGGGCCAAAAGAAATCTGATGAGGTTCAACAAGGACAAGTGCAGAGTCCTGCACTTAGGACGGAAGAATCCCATGCACAGCTACAGACTGGGGACCGACGAGTTATGCAGCAGTTCTGCAGAAGAGGATCTAGGGGTTACAGTGGATAAGATGCTAGATATGAGTCAGCAATGTGCCCTGGTTGCCAAGAAGCTAATGGCATATTGGGCTGCATTAGTAAGAGTATTGCCAGCAGATTGCGGAAAGTGATTATTCCCCTCTATTCGGCATTGGTGAGGCCGCATTTGGAGTATTGTGTCCAGTTTTGGGCCCTCCACTACAAAAACGATGTGGACAAGTTGGAGAGAGTCCAGCAGAGGGCAACAAAAATTATTAGGGGGCTGGAGCACAAGACTTATGAGGAGAGGCTGAAGGAATTAGGCCTGTTTAGTCTGCAGAAGAGAAGAGTGAGGGGGGATTTGATAGCAGCCTTTAACTACCTGAAAGGGGGTTCCAGGGTGGATGGAGCTAGGCTGTTTTCAGTGGTGGCAGATGACAGAAGAAGGAGCAATGGTCTCAAGTTGCGGTGGGGGAGGTCTAGGTTGGACATTAGGAAAAAGTTTTTCTCTGGGAGGGTGGTGAAGCACTGGAATGGGTTACCTAGGGAGGTGGTGCATCTCCATCTTTACAGATTTTTAAGCTGAAGCTTGACAAAACCCTCGCCGGGATGATTTAGCTGAGGATCGTTCTGCTTTGAGCAGGGGGTTGGACTAGATACCTCCTGAGGTCCCTCCCAACGCTAATATTCTGTGATTCTATGAATGACAGGTTTACCCAGTTCAAGATTAAGTGCCATACGGATCTTGAGGCACAGAGACTGAGTCATAAGCAGCTGCGGACTCAGCAGGCACAGATTGTAATCTCTTCCTCCGCACCGAGCTACTTATGCACTTCATGTGGAAAGGCCTGTCATTCGCACATTACGGTTATGGCTAAAAAGACCACGCACAAAATGTCATCTTTGGTCATGAAGGACAAGAAACGATAGAGGTAATACCTTTGACTTTGATGTCAGACTAGATGACCAAATGGTTCCTTCAGGCCTTAAAATCTATTTGGTGAGGGGAACTCATCTCTCTACTCCTACTCAGCATTCTCCTATTTATATATCCAAGGACCGCATTGACCACATTAGCCACAGCATCGCACTGGGAGCCTTTCATTATCTACTGTGACCCCTAATGCTATTTTTTTTCAGAGGTGGTGAATGGCATTTGGGAGGGTTTTCAAGCACAGGGGAGCAGGTAAGTCGGCACAGGGTAGAAAAAGGAGAGGAAAAGCAGCAGCAATGGACAGGAAAACCACTTATCTCTATTCGTTTCCTATTGGCTGCAGCATTGCCTGGGAGCTGGACTCCACACAGTAAAATCAGGCAATTTTCATCAATGAGATGGGGAGACAAGCTGACAATAAGCCCTACTGAAAGAGTCTTATGTAAAAACAGTCCACAGGCCTGCACAGGTGACAATTACAGAGCAAAGCATCATAGACAACAATATTGTAAGGATACATATGACCTAATGAATGCCCTTGCAGACAGGGCCCCAAGTAATAGAATCATAAAGTTAGAAAGAACTTCAGGGGTGGTCATACAGGCTAACCCCGCAACAGACCTTCAGGCAAATACACAGCAACCAGATTAGAAAAACAGGTGGCCACAACATATATTAAAAATTCTCTAAAGCAACCTGGGCCTGCAAGAAGGGCTATTGAATGGATGGGAGAAGAGGGAGTCAGTTACCCATAAAGTGTCCCTTTGGGATTTTGGTTGTAGAGGTTGTTCATGTCCCACAAAACTAACACAGCCAAGACTTTGTGAAAATTTTGCCATAATTTTCACTATTTGTGACCTTCCTAATATTGTCCCCATGGTCCCTCATGACCTTTCCCAAAAATGTGCCTTGACAACCCTCCACCCCGACTACAGAGTTGCTAAGTGTGTGGTCACTGGAAGACAGTGCTGTAAGATGTGAAACTGAAATATGTTGGTGTGATGGTTTCCAGTCTCTGAGAGGCAAGTCAGGCATTTCACAGTAGTTTAAAGGGACTCAGTAAATTTGAAATTTAGTCAATTTCAAAACATGAGCGAAAGTAGTTTCAAGTATTTAAATTCACATAAACACTACTCCCCCTATCAATTTGGTTTTACAGTTGCATTTTCCTGTTTTTTAAAACTGTTTTCCTCCCCCCCCCATTGCTGTGAGACATACCCACACAAACAACTGGAGAAACTGGCTATCTGCCTATACAGCAGAATCAGTGGGAGTGATAATACACAAAATCAACTATAAGAAAAAGAGAGAGAGCACGCAAGCAAGCGCACTTCTAACCTCTGTCAATTGCAGTGATCTCAGGTGTTACTCATAACAGCAGAAGGGGAACATTTTTCAGACACAAGTTTGATACTGAAGTTTACTGTTTCCATTTAACATATGGAAGTCATCTGAGACCAGGCATTTGACCCATAGCCAGAGCCTCATGTGAGGCAAGAGCCCCAGAACCCCGACTCTTATAAAATCACTTATGGATAACTTTGTGCTTTTAATTGATTATGCTAAGTGTATGGTCAGGCAGGCCCTGTGATTAGAGCCGCCAGGCCCCACATTTGTTTTTGGCTTAACGCTCCTATTACTAACAACTTCAAAAGGCTGCTAAAACTTCCTAGACTAACACCTGTCTAGTGATTTCCCAATCTCCCCTCATTAACACTACCTCAGCACTTTCACAACTCCCCATCTTGGCCCCAGATCAGTAACTCCTTGGACACCTGTACTGGATCTTGGCCTGAGGTCAGTATCTTCTCGGAAAGCCCCTTATTAGCCTCCCCATATTAATCTCAAAATCAGTATATTTGTTCAGAGTGCCAATAACTAATTAAAACCAAGTTAAGGCCCCCTCCCATAGGGAGGTGCGAATGTTGTTAAGTCATAATAAGCCAATCATGCTATGTATAATGTAATGCTATGTATGAATATTCATGTAATCAATAATGGTATATAAGGCAGCGCCCCAGTATAATCGGGGCTCAGCCTTTGGAAATGATTCCGCTGGGCCGATTGGCGCCAATCAATAAACTGCTGTTTCCTCACTTCGGTGTCCGTCTCGTAGCGTGTTCCTGAGATCTTGCTACACATGTAAACCTTGATTTCCGATTATACTCACCGCTCCATAATCTGTGGTGAAGACCACAAACCCATCATTGCACGAGCCAACAGTGCACGGCTGTAGCTGATCTTGCTCTCGTAGCCACACCCGGGTGCCCTGCAATTGAATATTGCCCATTAGAAACAACACAAGATTCAAGTCACTTTCCACTATACCTTGCACCAACTGCTCCCATGTTTGTGTCTGAGCACTTGAAAAGGACACCCATCCCTAGTTTCACAAAGGAACTACTGCTCTCATGTGCAAGGTCACAGATCTGTCTCACAGATCGAGGTCACAGTTTTATATCCCTTTGGGAGGGAAGGTGGACCCATTGCTTCTTCTCTCCTCAGCGTTCAAGCAGGACATGGGGAAAAGGCTGCCCACAAAGAGCTTTATAGCATGCCTGCCTTCATGAGACACTTACCTGTCTGTCTGAGTGTGACCACAGAAGTGACACAGGGAAAAGCATTTGAGATGCTGTTTAGTCAAACTAGAAAGATCTAGGCTAATACTTTTGATATGCAGCATCTGATTTTGAAAGCCCAATTTGACACACATTAGGAGTTCAGCACCTCTGAAAATCAGGCCTAGGTGTGGCACCCAAAACCAAAAGTCACTTTGAAAATGTTGGGTTTAGCTCCCTTAATCTTCCCTCATAAACAGAGGATTCCCACATGCTCAGTGATACTGCAGAACATAGGTCTGGTGTAAGGCCTCCTGTTTCCTGTAGCGTAATGATGCGCGATACTGCAGCATACTGAAATTTATGCAGCAGCTACAAGTAAATTCTAAATAGGGGAAGTAGGTGGGCTGGGGGGAGATGGCAACTGAATTAACCATGTTAATTAATTAATCAGCACCATGTTATCTGTTATTTGTGTTTAAATTAAATCTATAAGTCTCAGATTTTTCCATGCCCTGGATCTCTCTGGCATTCCATCCCTGCCTTCTAGGCCCAGGACATGCTCCCCTTCCCAACAACCCGCTACACTGCCCTCTCAGCCCAGGACCTTATCTTATCCTTATCCTCATCTACCAGAAGACTTATCCCTCCACTATGTAACCCTATTAAAAACAAAAACGATATAAAGCTATGCTAAGAGTGTTAAATTTGCATGGTTCATCACTTTACAGCCAGCAAATTCCAATGTTAAGGTTTCTCATGCCTTTACAGTGCCCCAACCCCATAAGTCTGCACCATTATGACACAAGCTTTATTTACATCATATATTATTAATATCTTACCATGAAATCATTTTCTACAGCTTTAGATACACAAGTGTAGCATTTAGATAGCTTTCCCCCAATTTTTTCACTTATTTTCTTTGTCACAACAGATCAGTGTCTCCGTATTGACATGTTTTTTATATGATAGGTTCCTGTTTCCGAAAGGTCTGTATTTTAATATTTTAATATAAGCTTACTGTACACTTTTCATAAAAATGATTATAATGGACTCTATCTGGCACACACAGAATAGTAAACAGGCAGTGGGTTAGAATAGAAACACACAGACAAACTTGTCGCTACCCTTCACGCTACAAAATAAAAATAAAAATTAGATGCCTATTTAGCAAAGCACAGGCTTTAAGTACTGGGAGTTAACCTCTCTAGCTAGGGTTTTATTCTGCCACCATCATCACAGGATCTGAGTGCCTTCCACATAAAGAATCAACAGCCAACTCCTTACGAGACTTCATGAAGACTCTGGCTCTCCTCCCTTTTGAGGGTAAGAACTCTACTTGTGCATGTGCTTAAGTGTTTTGCTGAATCAGCTCCCTGAAATATATCCACTGACAAAAACCTTGGTTAACACAGAATTAAGGATGCCCAGGGGTATTTCGTGCCTTTCCAGAATAACAAATTCAGCAAAACTCAAACCTCTGAAAATCAGGAAATAACTAGTTACAGTTCACCCCAACGCAACCTTAGGTCTGCCCCACTAGAGCTGGCAATAACCACTAGGAATTGCCTGCATGCACCCAAGCTGCATTCATTGTGTTGGGTGCAGCTGTACTGAATGAGGGAGTGATTAGTTGGCACAGTATGGCAGAGCTGTGACTGTGACATGAGGTGATCATTCTCCTTTCTGCCAAGTTGGGTTTAAATTTACAGTGCATAGGTACAGTTCAGTTTCAGAGGCCACACATCCCCTTGAGCCAATTTGGTCATGTTCAAACAGGCTGGCTAAAAATGCTCTTGGCTAGTCTTTCTGCACATATGTACTGTAATCTGTTTAGTGCATCAGTGTTTATCCTAGACAGCTTTGCTCTTAATTTAATAATGTTTTCAATATTGCTTCCCCAAAGAGGCAGTAAGTGCCATGCACTAGCTAAGATAAATACTGAGCAATGGAGAACAGTTGGGAGATAACCAGAGCCATGATTTGAGCCCACCTGTGTGCAAAAAACATTGGCAGAATGTGGAGTTTGTGAAATGCTGGTATAAAATCATAGAAGATTAGAGTTGGAAGGGACCCCAAGAGGTAACTAGTCCAACCCCCTGCTCAAAGCAGGACTAACCTCAGCTAAATGTTTGCGGGAGGTGGGAAGGTGTGGTATCTCCTAGGAATATAGGATTGGAAGGGGCCTCCTGAGCCATGGAATCCAGGCCCCGCTATGACAGGCAATGCCATCACATAATCCCATTTGTGAATTTATCAAGCTCCATTTTACAAGTTAGGTTGCTTGCTCAAATTACACCAAATCTGGTTCACTAACCCCACCCTGAATCCCCAGGAAGAACAGCAAATTTTAAAGCAACCCACGTAAGCATGTGAATTTTAGTTAGAGCACTTAGCAGAGCCACCCTTTAAACAGGAAAGAGTTCTCAACCTTAATGACAGCAGTGTTGGGGCTCTGCTATGCTATACAGTATAGAATTTTAAACTGCTCAGTCTCTCCCAAAACAGACCTGAATTTAACAGAACAGTTTGCATAAAATACACACATTTGTGATAAATTTAGGGAAGTTTTATGGACCATTCTATAGTTGTCTGGAGAACACTTTCCATGTGTCACTCTAGTCCTAAGAGATGAATCTCAGACAAAGACAGAAACAAGAAAGTCTCTTTTGGGGGAAGAGTGTTACCAGCTGGGATTAAGTACCTATGGGGGAATGCTCAATATTAATGTTTAAGTACAACCCCTGAATCTGCCCTTCAATCCAAGGAATAAAAGGCAAAGGAGAGAGGAAGCAGAGCGATAAATAGTGAGAAAAATCTGACTGCTGTAGCCTATAGGACTAGCCTGCCGTAGAAATATAAATATCACATGAGTCTCTAAAATAAGACTGTATTATCCGTTATATTATTCATTTTCTTTTAATCAATCATTTGTCTATCATTTTATGTTATCTTAATAAAAACTTATAAAATTATACAAATTTGGCTATCAATGTGAGCATTCCTGTCATGCACCCCAGAGTCCCTATAAAACTCGTCTGAGCCCGATTCCACCCTTTGTTTTCTATCTTTTAACCAGTTACTGATCCTGGAAAGGACCTTCCTTCTAATCACATGGCAGCTCAATTTGCTTCAGAGCCTTTGGTAAGGGACCTTGTCAAAGACCTTCTGAAAATCTAAGTATGCTATATGCACTGGGTCACCCTTGTCAACCCCTTCAAAGAATTCTAGTAGATTGGTGATGCATGATTTCCCTTTACAAAAGCCATGTTGACTCTTTCCACCAAGAAATCATGTTCAACTGTGTGTCTGATAATTCTGTTCTTTACTATAATTTCAACCAATTTGCCTGGTACTGAAGATAGGCTTACTGACCTGTAATTGGCAGGACTTCCTCTGGACCCTTTTAAATATTGGTGTCACATTAGCTATCCTTCAATCATCTGGTACAGATGCTGATTTAAATGATAGGTTACACACCACAATTAGTAGTTCTGCAATTTTACATTTGAATTCTTTTAGAACTCTTGGGTGGATCCCATCTAGTCCTGGTGACTTATTACTATTTAATTTATCAATTTGTTCCAAAACCTCCTCTAATGGCACTTCTACCTGGGACAGTTCCTCAGATTTGTCATCTAAAAAGAATGGCTCAGGTTTGGGAATCTCCCTCACATCCTCAGCCATGAAGACCAATGCAAAGAATTCATTTAGTTTCTCCGCAATTCCTTATTTTCCTTGAATGCCCCTTTAGCATCTCAATTGTCCAGTGGCCCCACTGGTTGTATAGTAAGCTTCCTGGTTCTGATGTACTTAAAAAAATTGTTAATATTATTTTTTGAGTCTTTGGTTAGCTGTTCAAATTCTTTTTTGGCCTTCCTAATCATATTTTTACACTTCACTTGCCAAAGTTTATGTTTCTTTCTATTTTCCTCAATAGGATTTAACTTCCACTTCTTAAATTTTTAACTTCCCTTTTTACTTCAGTTACAGTGCCTTACTCTTTAGTTCCTTCACAGCTTGCAAATTAATGCCACCTCAGTAATAGAGTGCACAACCACAACACTCACAAGCAGCCATACAACTCCAGGGGCTGTATGCAATCTTGTGAGCAGCGGACAAATGCACAAATAGCATTTTTGTTAAGGAAACAAATTTCAGTTTCAAGCTTCCAGGAGTGTGAATGAGCAACGCACTGAATATATTATTTTTGAAGTTATGCAAATGACCTTCAAAACATTCTTTTACATTTTCTGAAATTTCTGAGGCTTGGGAGACAGCCTTCTGAAGCATTTGGAAGAGACCCTGCTCTTTAAAACTATTAATCCTTCTAAGTACAGCCCCTATTTTAGCAATGACATCTGCTAATGAAAAAGCTTTATGGCCTCCTTCACTGAGTTACAGGCAGCCACCAGCACAATGTCAGGGAGATGGCTCAGGCATCAGAAAATCATGGCAGTATTTGTATAGTGGTAGACTGGTGAAGCAATCACCTGATTTATTCTTACTATAACATTAGTTCCTAATTAAAACACTCTTTCTGAAAGAATTTTAAAAGGACAGAATTAAACACACATGCTGACAGATGAAAGCTTGCAAAGGTGACTGAAGTACATGCTAGGATGCCAAAGGGTTTTCCTCTCACTCTCTCATCCACCCACGCACACAAGTTCTTCCCTACACACGCATAGGACAGTGGTTTATGATGTAACAGGGGTTAGGTTATTTCATGGGGTGCCGTTAGTGTCACTACAGATGACAGGAGTCTGAGGTTCACATACGCCTTCCCCGCACTGCACTCGCCAGCTCTCTGGGGATCATCTGTGTTTTATTCCACCTAGATTCAACCTGGAGTCAAGAGGGGAAGATGTAGACAGCTGAGACCCTGTGCCATTAGGAGCACTCAGTAAAACTTTTGCTTTCTGGACAGGAAGGTCAAAGGTGCCCTAGGACAGCCATGCCAGTCAGAGTTGCATGAAGTACTCATGGGAAGAAAGCACATTAGCAAGTTGAAGGTGACCTGGTCTTTTGTGAAACATGCCCTTCTTCCCACCATCCTTTAGAGGTGCCTTCCACCTGCTGTCTAAGAACAGGAGGCAGCAAGGGGGAATTCCCCCTCTCCCTCCTTTTACACTAGGAAAGGATGGTGCCTCTGCACCTCAGCTTTAAAATCATCAGGGCTATGTTAGGGTTCTGTTTCTGCTTACTGCACTGCCTGGGTGGGTTCTGCAATTTCTCCTGATCCCAGATGAAGGGCTTTATCCAACCATCCTGTTTCTGAAAGACACTTTGTACTGAAACAGAGGCAGAACATAAGAACGGCCATACTGGGTGAGACCAATGGTTCATCTAGCCCAGTATCCTGTCTTCGGACAGAGGACAATGCCAGGGAATGAACAGAACAGGTAATCATCAAGTGATCCATCCCATCGGCCATTCCCCAGATCTTTCAGAGACCAAGCAAATAATCAATTTATCCGGCCCCCAGTGTCCCACATTTCTAGCTTCAGCCCAATACATCCCTATTTTTTGTTACAGTGGGTTAGTTTTAGTGCCTATCTTCCACTCAACCTTTTGTTTCCAAATTTGAAATTCCCCAAGGAGTCCCAGTAAAATAGAGACAGATGGTCACAGCCAAGTGATACTGGCCAACTCACTTCCCACCTCACTCCCCTGATATCAGACATCTCATTGTGGGCTTGAAAGGATGAAACTGAGCCAAGAGCTGCTGAGAAACAAGACTGGACTTCTCTGAGGGAAAAAGGGAACAAGAGGTAGAGCATTCCCCAACCTCTGCTGGACCCCCAACTCCAATGGGCTGAATCAAAACCCTGAATGCATCATACTCAAAGTGCAGGAGAGAGGGCTGAAATTCATATCTGGATCCAGATATTGTTATCTGAGCATATTTCTGATACAGACAAAAATGATTTAGCACAACTCCACTCCCAAGTGGAAAACAGAAATCATCATAATTGGAAGGGTTCCATTAACAAATACAATTAACCATCAGCAAGAATGGTTTTGAAAATAGGAGAGAAAAGCACCTCTGCTTTCTGTAACACATTTTTCAATATCTAATATCTAAGTTATACCAACATGATTGAACTGGGAGGGATATGAAATTAAAAAGGGGGTTGGCCAGTGACCCAGGACAGCTTTTTTATAAGAGGTTACTTAATCAGTTATCTAACTTCATAAAGTAAAACAGCAGATCTGGTAAGAAAGAGTAATTCAGTAACACCTGCACTTCCTGTCAAAAGGCTAGGCACTCTGGACATCCACATAACATCAATGAGCCAGCCACTGAGAGTATTGTGGGACTGATGACCATCTGACTAAGAATTGGCCTCATACACGTTCATCAGTGTCCAAGTGGTATGATGTAAAAAAAAAAAATCAGACTGAAGATTTACTGGGCTTTAAGTACTTTTATCACTGTGACAGGGGCAAAGGTAGCTGCAGTTCCCAGGAGATAAAGGATTAACAGATGACTGACACACAAGGGTGGGCTGGGGGAAAACATCATGTACCCAGCAAAGTGGACTAGAAATAAATACAATAAAAGTGCATACAAATTTCAGAAGCAACACACTCAGGGAGGCCCACTCACTAATGCAGTTTGTTGCTTCAAGAGGGTTCTGAGTCAGACACCGATCTGTAGCCATCACCAATCAGCAGGGCCTGCCCCATAGGCTACACTGTTACTGCAGGAACATGAGGGGACAGAACCAAGAGACACAGAATCCTTCCCTTTAGCTGTAGGTCACCTTCATTCACACACAGGCCCCCCAGTGCTAACAGAAGCTCCTCCCAAAGAACACTCCCCCTGAACCTTTGCTGTCCTGTCCGCATTTCTGCACATGGGTTTGGAAAGCCAAGGGAGTAGGGTGTGCTCCCATCATGAATTTATTCAATAATTAAACAAACTTAGTTTGTCTGTGACCCTGTAGAAAGTGGCATCCAACTAAAACATCATCCAGGGGCAAGGAGCCGCCATCTTCCACTTTCCTTATACTGGAGTTTATCCTGGACTGAACTTCAAATCCTAACATCCACACCTAGAAACTCCTTTCCTTTCCAACTAATCTCCTCTCTCCTCTTGAAGACTCAGGGAGAAAGGAAGCAAGCATCAATTCCTGCCCCAATCAAGGGCAGGCACTGAAGCAGCCTTGGTCATTCCCTCCCATTCTCCACAGGCCAGAGTTCTCAGTCTAGTTTAGTACTATTATAGGCACGAGGACGAATGGGTACAAATTGGA